>JAXCGZ010007608.1:7500-174671 GCA_037179515.1 Halocaridina rubra
TTCCAGGGTTGCTATCAATGTCTCTGGCTAGAAGGAGTCTACGAGAAATGACTATCATAGAGGCATTTCTCGACATAGTAAAAATTATGTTATTGTGGGCCATGTTGAGAGATAAGGTAATGACACCGTTGACCGAAGCTTCTCCCAGGTTCTTTCGTCCTTTTACTCACCCACCAGACGTCTAAATACACTGATGATCCGGTTTTACGTTGCGAACTCCCTCTTCTATTAAGAACTAGGATGACATCTTCTTTCGAAGGACATTGGTTTTGACAACTGACAATTGCAATCATTACCTTGAGTGAAATGCCCTTTCTAACCTTTGACCATGGCGGGTCTCAATCCAACAACCTGATGAATCAGTCGCATGCGTTACCAAAAGGCTACAACTGCTACTGACGTCTAAACTACACTAATGTCAACCTCCATTATACGATATAAAAACAAAAGCAAGACAGCAGGAAATCCATCAATAACTAACCTTTTTCAGTCAAATATAAATTCTATGTCTTCAACTTCATTTACAAGTGTATGTATAGAACTAGAACCTGTCTTGCTCCAAGAAAATGCAACATTTTTTACATGTTTACACTTACAGTTCAAAAGAGTGTATTAGTACAATATGAGTATACAGTACATTGTACAGTATTAGTACAATACTGGCAAGGTAAAGAGTTCCAAGATACATACTCTCAATTTTGTGTGGTTCATGCTGCTTGGAGTGATGTATTGGAGAGATGTTATTGAAACCGGGTGGTGGAGAGGTTGGAGGCCACATGGGTGCCCCGGAGCGCTGTGTGGGAGCCGGGGGACCCGCTTGGCCAGTATGAGGACCCATACCAGATGGAACGCCACCTGTTGCTAAATTATAAGGTACAAGGTTGTTCCACATGGGAGCTTCTGTTAACTGTTCCATAGCCTTCATCCAATGGGGAGGCGAATCGGACCTGGAATCTGTTAACTGACCTGAAGAAACAATTGCTGGATCTAAGACGGTCAGATCGGTAGCACCGCCATTACTCCAACCTGTGAGATATAAACCATATACATAGCAACAACAAATGGTATTTTCAATGTCTTCGGTCTCAAAAAAGGAATGTTTGAAAAACTTTTTACAAATAATACAAGATTCATGAATCATATATGTCTGCTTGTAGCACTACTTACCTTTGTGGGAATTAGCCAGGGAATTCAGAGTTAACTGATGCAAAAATGATTGTTGTTGTTGTTGCTGCTGTTGTTGCTGTTGTTGTTGGTGGTGATGGGCCATATTTATGAAGCTCGTGAGGGGGTTATTATGAGTGGCCGTATTGTTGGCCGCTCCCGAAGCCAGAGTATTTAAGGTGTTGACTGTGTTGAGGGTATTCATAGTACTAACTGAGCTAATAGACGGGAAAATACTCCGCAGACCGTTTTCCAGGTCTTTCAAGAGGAACGCGTCACCTTTTGGCAGTCCCAAGCCAGGAGGACATTGTGAGGCACTGAGGGGAGTGTCCATACTTAGGAGTGAGGCAGGGGGTAAAAGGTGAGGGGGAAGGCCACTGCCGCCCAAACCGCCGGGTAAACCACCATTGGCCAACCCATTAGAATTGGCACTTCCTATAATACTACCACTTAAACCCGGTGGCACCCCGAGGCCACCAGAACTGACCAAACCGTTGAGAGGTGGAGGTACTTGCGAAGCGGAACCCAAACCTTGACTATTCATTGTAGGATTTCCTGATAAACCACTAAAGAATGGTGGAATCAATTTATTCGGCTCTGGCTGACTCTGTCTTGGCACACTGAATGAATTGAAACTGTTAAGACCATTAAAACCGGGAGGTGGCAGTCTAGCTCTCGACTGTCCCCCTGGACTGGAATAATCTATGACTGACTTTAAGCCCGCTCTTAACTGTTCCTGATGGTGAAGTTGCTGCTGTTGGTGAAGCTGTTGTTTGTGAGTCTGATACTGCTGATGCCGGAGTTGCTGCTGTTTCTGCTCGATTTTTATGTCTTCTGCCAGCGCTTTATTGGTTTCTTCGAACGGATCGAACCCTAGATCGTCATCTATGTACGTTTTGTTAGACGGTTTCTCTTCCAAGTCGAAAATACAGTTCCAAGTACTATTTGAGCGATTCTCTTGGGCAAACATACTGTCCATATTAAATATTTCTGTTGGTTTGCTAGCCCAATCTGAAATATATATAAAAAATATAAACAATTATCCATTATTAACTTGTATGCCCTAACTGGATATGCAATTCGTACAGAATTGCAGAATCCATCTGAAAAACTTGTTGAAATATAACCATACATAATTTATATGCAAAATCATTATAGCAAGCTGAGGAATTCCTTAGGTAATTTTAAACTATAGTAGAGCATTTGAAAGCCATTAAACTCTGAAATATATACTGTATTACCTGAATTATTTTGTGTATTAAGATGATTTTGTAAATTATCTGGCTGAGGCGAAGCAGAAGGAAGTGGAGGAGTAGATCTATGAAGCGGAAGAGAAGGACCCGACGTGAAGTAACTCTGACTATTGTCTGTGAAGAGAGAAGCAGCGGCAGAGCGCACAAACTGCTGCGAGTGAGGCAACGACGATGATGGTTCGGAGGAAGAAGACAGAGAGGATGGAGGGGTGGGCAGGGGTGAGGAATCATCTTGCGCACAGGCTAGAGGTGAAGTGGAAATGGGAGGGGGGGAGGATGAGATAAGGGGGGCATCAAACGACGGTGGCGGCGTCGTGGACGCAGACGAAGAGCAACTTTCATGGGTCGACGATGGAGACGAGTTTGCCACAGGACTGACGCTGTGATTTATGATATCCACCCCTAAACCATTACTTGAGCTGCCGGTACTGCTACCATTACTGCTGGTGCTGCAATGACTTCCCATTGTGCAGGATCTCTCTCTCTCCTTCCCACCTCTGCAACAGACCAGCAAAACTTATTCAATACTCAAGTTTCTCATTTCTCATACACAGCAAATTAAATAAAGGTAAAAGACAGGTGACAGGTTTAGAAAATTCCAATATTTACAAGATGAATCCTGCGCAGTTTAGATATGAAGCATATTATCAGACTTCTGTCAGTTGTCTTGTAGGAAGAAAAAACCTCAGAGAGGATTACCAACTAATACCCCTCTATCCATCTGAAACACCTCTTGTGACCATCTGGAAATAGGTGCAATGTTCTTTGTCCTTCAAGGTGACAGACCTACGTTCTAGTCTACAGCGGTGCAGTAGGAAAGGCATCCAGCCTTAGTTTCCAAGCTTCAGTCCATCTTGGTCCAACCCCAAATGGGGGCTAATAGACACTAAAAAATCTTTCTCCCTCAAAACAAAGAATGAAAATAATGACGATGAACAATTCGCAATTTCAAGTACCTTTTTATATTATTATTATTGTGTTCGTCACTGCATGAGCTGCTGCTTCGATCCGCCTTCGAATTATTTTTGCTCTTTTTATTTTCTTTAGTTGACGCGGCATTCAAGCTCGGCCACGCCTCGCCTGGTGAATCGCTAGTTATCGTTTCAGGCTGAGTTTTGGGAGCGTGGTTCTCTTTCCCTCCATCAGAGGTGGTTCGTTTATTAGAGGTTGAATTTCCGGTCGAGGCAGGCTGGGTCGTTGCAACAGTTATGCTGAACAGAGGAGAAAATATTAACGAGTCAATTTAGTTTCAAATAAATTTGAACTAAGAAATAAATAATTTTCACAAGCAGGAAAGAAATGAATATCAAATAATACACTTCTACACCACTACTCAATTTTCTAACATTGCAATTTCTGACCAAAACAAGTGCACCACCAATTCTCGTCGTAAGATCAGTCTTGAAGGATATGTCAGGTTATTACACGATATAACGTTTAAAGTTCAGAATCACAGATCAAAGAACTCTAAGCAGTTCAGGTAAAATATAATTATGAGACTGCATCGCACACAACTGTATATGCCACCAGCAGTACAAACACTCCCTGAGGGATCTGCGGGAAAGCCCCGGATCGGATTTGCCTTCCTTAGGGACTAGGAATTATTTGGCCAGGCAGCTCAGAGAACAACAAGAACTGTAGAAGTATTTACTCCGACATAATTGTCTAAACTTAGTATTAAATGATATGGATCTCTCTTTCCATATGCTACTCAGTGCCCTTAGTGGCTTGACCCCTTCTCCTACTTTAAGGACTCTATCCATTTCCTGACAACCATCTGCATACCTGAAGTTAAATTTTCTTCACACGGTTCAATACCCTTCCAAAATCCTATACCAACCTCTGTTGTTTCATCCCTTAACTCACAACCACATATGACAACACAACAACATACACTCCCTGAGAGCTCTGTGGGAGAGTCTGGGATCAGCAGGGACCTTCTATAGGAACCTGGGGATGCTCAGCCAGACAGCCAAGGGAACATCAAAAACAACGACCTCCTCATAACGATATCCATTGCCATCATTATAGAATAATCGAAAATACAACTTCACAACTCACCTATTTTTTTCGGATGTTGGATTACCTAGATACTGCTCTTGTAGTTTCTTTTCAAACTCTTGATGTTTCCCCTGTTGCATTTCTTCCTTGGTAAAACTAGCGGATTCATCTCCTGTAAGGATCAATATGTATGTAAATGCCCCTATTCCCCCTTGTAAGGGGGGTGGACGAGCCAAGAAACAAAATTTCGCCCTGATCCACACATACCTCAACTACTCCTCTTAGCTCCTTGGGTTTAAGAGCTGCCTTTATCCCTGATCAATATAAAAATCCTAGTTTCGTGTGTTCCTATTAATCCCTTTTTAGGGAGTGGGCACAAACAGATTGAAGCCAGGGAAGTAAGGCTGGATGCCCTTCTCATTGCCCCCAAGGTAAACTTAATCACAGTTTTGTCAATTCTGAGGTGAGTATGCTACCAATTATGTTGCTGTGGTTCCTCAAGGATCAATATATGAAACATTATATCTTTGTACTGAGAGTCACTTTCAATTACAAAGAAAGGAATATTTTCCAAGGCCAATGTCGGATCAATAAAAACGTGAGCCTTGTTTAATGTCTAACATGATGTATGTAACTTAACACACAGCTTTTTATATAACAGATGGACAAAATTTAAGTTTATAATCAATGGACAAGGCTTTACTCTGTTCAGTATCGGCTCAGAAAACTTAACTAATCAAATTATATGTGAGAGAGAGAGAGAGAGAGAGAGAGAGAGAGAGAGAGAGAGAGAGAGAGAGAGAGAGAGAGAGAGAGAGAGAGAGAGAGAGAGAG
Organism: Halocaridina rubra; assembly: GCA_037179515.1. NCBI lineage: Eukaryota > Metazoa > Arthropoda > Malacostraca > Decapoda > Atyidae > Halocaridina > Halocaridina rubra. Next base: position 12,753 of record JAXCGZ010007608.1, read on the forward strand.
AGAGAAAAAAAAAATATCACTGATTTTACCTAGTTCATGAAGGTACATACAATCCCCCTTGGGGCACTGCTGGTTTTTCATGAAATGGGAGCAATACTTGGTTGTCCCCAAAGACGCCTTTAGCGTTCGCCCATCGACGTGAATGTTGTTAACCGCTTGGATGGCTCTCAGCGCGTCTTCCGCCCGCTGGTACGTAACGTACGCTGATGCGCTGGGACCCTTGACACGAAGAAAATATCTACATTATCCCTCTCTTCTGACGGATATAAGAGACTGGAATGACTTGTGAAAAAATCTATACAGCATTATTTCTCTCTTCAAACACTTGTTCAGAATAGAGGCATGTATGACTTATGTAAACAGTATTCCATAATTATACTCGGAATCAAAATTTTATAATGAAAAAGATGTGAAAATTTATCATGCCATAAAAACCTTCGTCCTGACCTTCTTTACTGTAAAATGCCATCCAAAATTAAAATTTAAGAATAAACTGTAAAATTTTACTCAGTTATGCTATGATATTATACGCAAAAATTTATTGCTTGGAAATACTGTTAAATTTGAAATGATGCATTATATATGAACCTAACAAAATCAGGCAAACAAAATATCAAAAAGGCAAAAATATTTTAAATTAAATATCAATGTCTTACCTGCGACCCCGCGTAACTCGTACTATGGTTTATAACGACTTTATGGATTTTTCCAAATTTGCCAAAATAGTCTGGTTTCTTTAGAGTCTGAAACAAAAGCAACAAAGGAATAATTAATAGGATTGTATACAAATGAAAGACCATTAACAATCTGAATAAATATAGGTAGTACTTATTAAGTAAGTGACCTTGAAATGTCACCTTCTCACAGTACGATACAAATATATTCATGTATTCTACTTTGAGAAATGATGTGATTGGCTTTACATCATGGACTCCTTTTTCTACTAAAGGGCTAGGGAGGTGCCATTTTGCAAATGACTTCGGTTATGTCAAGTGTGGTTATTACCCTTAGTGAATGCCGTTTTTACAACAGACCATGACTGGCCGTGAACCCTCAACCTGACGAATCAAAGTCACGTGCATTATCACTTCGCCATGGCGGCCACACAAAATTAAGAAGTATTTTGTATATTTTTCCCGTTGATTTTTATTGGGCCTTTTTTTACTGTAATATCATGGGCTATTATATGTAAAAGATCAGCCTATGTCAAAGATTATAAGCCCAGAAGTGGCCACATGTTGAACAAAAGAGGGATAAAACTAAGGCTTAAACATACCCTACGCATATTCACACCTACTTTGTGATAATGAAAACATTTCTATATTAAGAAAAGGCTGCTCTCCCTAACCCTTTTAGATGGCTCTTACAACAGGCACAGAATGTGGGTACGGTATTGTTTTTCTTACACACCTCTATACGGTATTAATACCAAAAAAAAAAAAAAAAAAAAAAGTGATGCTCAAGTAATATATAAATGGATTTTCGGATCAGATAAAGGTTAGCAACTCCAAGTACATTAAATAAACCCATAAATTGCTACATTAGGTTAGGTTAGGTTGATGCCTAGCTAAACTAATGTTACAATTAACGGGGTTATTGTACTGGGGGTAACAAATCTTTACCTGATCCATGATTTTTTTCAACTGAAATTACATAATTAGGTTTAACTGTTAGGTTGGAGTATCTACGGCACAAACAGGTCTGCACTACATTACCAAAATCAACACCCACAAAACACTGGCCATAATGACGAAAGGGGGTCGATTCTCAAATTGACATTCTCTGAATATATATGGAGACATTCCTATATGTGCTGTTTTCTACTCCTAGCATAGCTAACTCGTCTACACTTAATTTGATGCTTTCTGCACAACGCAGCTGTCTAAAAGAGCATCTTGCCATTATATGTAATGCAAAGAGAAGACCATGTGCGTAGGAGGGTTATAGATATGGAGAGAAGGAGTGCAAGAGGTAGGATGAAGGTCCGGTGTAAAGATAATATAGCAAATAATATGCAGAATAAGGGGCTAAAGCAGTGATTCCCAACCTTTACACCTTGGAGGAACCCTTGTAATAATTTTTCATCTTTCAAGGAACCCCTATATATAGTATACTAAAATGGAAGAACTGGAAGAAAGTGTTTGGGGGCTGTGCGACAGGAGAATAGGGATTAAGTTGAGGGGTAAAGTGCATAAGACAGTTGTGAGACCTGCGATGATGTATGGAGCAGAGACATGGACAATAAAGAAGACACAAGAGAAAAAACTGGATGTGGCAGAGATGAGGATGTTGAGATGGATGTGTGGGGTGACAAGAAGCGATAAGATCAGAAAGGAGGTAATTAGAGGTACCTCAAAAGTTAGAGAAATATCAGATAAGATACAAGAAAGTAGACTAAGATGGTATGGTCATGTCGTTAGGAGGGATGAACAGTATGTTGGGAGGAGGGTGATGGAAATGGATATACAGGGTAGGAGAAGGAGAGGGAGACCAAAGCGTAGGTGGATGGATTGCATCAATGACGGCCTGAGGTCTAAAGGTTTGTTGGGTGATGAGGTACGGGACAGAAACAAATGGAGAAAACTGGCCAGAAACATCGACCCCACATAAAAGTGGGAAAAGATGTAGACGAAGAAGAAGAAGAAGAAGAAATCTACAATTACATCACATGAGAGTTCACACTACTAAGTCAATAACATTATGACTTACTGTAATTTTGTAATAGCACATAATTATTTTACGGTCTCACGGAACCCCTAGTGATGGTATTTTTGTAAGTAAAGTCCTACAGCAATATAATTCATATGAAATCTACAATTACATCACATGAGAGTTCACACTAATAAGTCAATAATGTTATGACTTACTGTCATTTTTCAACAGCACATAATTATTTTACGGTCTCTCGCGGAACCCCTAGTGATGGTCAGCAGAACCTTGGTTGGGAATCACTGGGCTAAAGAAACAGGTTACATGAAGACAGGAAAAGGTGGAAGAGGCTAGCCAGACACTGCACCCCATATAGAAATGGATTAAAGCTGAAGACAAAGATGATATGTATGACTTATTGTTTGAAAGACTCTGTTTACAGGACAAGCTGTTCAAATTAAAATACAAAGTATTTTAAGCTATACTGAGGCCACATTAACAAAGTGATAATGCTCGAAACTTTGTTAGGTCAAGGGTTCATGGCCTGCCACGGTCTGAGGTTAGAAAGGAAATTACCTCGGGGTAATGATTACCCTTGCCAAATTCAAAGTTCTTCGCAAGAAGACACCCTCCCAGCCCTTAGTAGCAAAAATAGAGTCCGTGATGTAAAACATATCACATCAGTACTTTAAGCTAAGTAGCACACAAACCTCGGCATCTGCTAGCCGCGTAGACAGTCCTACGACAAACACGAGGTTTTTCTGCACGACCCGGACGTTAGCGAGGTGCTTCCGGTTTTCGTACACTTTTTGTTTCTTCTGAGCGTCTTTCTGGCGCTTTTCTTGTTTTATTCGCTGCAGCCTGAAGAAAAATTAGTTTTAAAAAGTGACATGGAGTAAAATACTAAGTGTAATACATGATCAGTACCTGACGTGGATAATTTTTTGCAAGTACTAAATAAGGAATGATGCTCATAAGTATCAAGACTCCTTCTGTAACATAATGCAGACCTCATTTTAAAACACACACTAAAGCACAGAACTGTATACAGTGTTCACCCCCTTATCGCGGTAGTTCGGTTCCGGGACCCGGCGCGAACCAGGAAAACCGCGGAGTAGGATCAGCCTATATGTACATAGATATTTTAATTTAATTTTACGTTTACACTGTATAAACCCTCCCTGTACTATTAACAAACCACCCTTTACTTCATAAAGAACAGCATGCAACGTAAATTTATATGAAAGTGATAGATAAAATTACGGTGAATGAAGTGGTAATTACATGACATACTCATTTACAATTATTTTTAAGTTTACGTACTGTATAAACCCTCCCTGCACTGTTAAAAAAACATGAACTATCTCACGTATGTGAGAGCTACTGGAAATATAAATATATATGCTAGCTCACGTAGCTATCGGACACTACATATATCGCATGATGCAATACTGTGAGTTATACTGTATGTACGTATATCTAAATTTATGTTTTTTACTATTTTTTACTATTTTATTGTTCTTAGGCTAGGAAATACTTGTTTTATCAATAAAATAATGAAAATTTTAATATTCACTGGGTCACGTAGGTGAGAGCCTTTGCGTTTTCCAAAACACTGATACCGGTATCGTATTTTACGTGGTGCAATACTGTTTACTATTTTATACTGTTTTATTATTCTTAGGTTAAGAAATACGTTTTTTTATCAATAAAATCATGAAACTACTGGAAATATAAATATATATGCCATCTCACGTAGCTATCGGACACTATTTCGCATGATGCCATACTGTGAGTTATACTGTACGTACGTACGTATATCTAAATTTATGTATATGCTAGCTCACGTAGCTATCGGACACTACATATATCGCATGATGCAATACTGTGAGTTATACTGTACGTACGTATATCTAAATTTATGTTTTTACTACTTTTTACTGTTTTATTATTCTTAGGCTAGGAAATACTTGTTTTATCAATAAAATAATGAAAATTTTAATATTCACTAGGACACGTAGGTGAGAGCCTTTGCGTTTTCCTAAACACTGATACCGGTATCGTATTTTACGTGGTGCAATACTGTTTACTATTTTTTACTGTTTTATTATTCTTAGGCTAAGAAATACGTTTTTTTTATCAATAAAATCATGAAACTACTGGAAATATAAATATATATGCTAGCTCACGTAGCTGCGACCCCAATACATTGTACGCTATCGAACACTATTTCGCATGATGCAATACTGTGAGTTATACTGTACGTACGTATATCATTCAGTTATTATTACAATGTATATTAATTTAAAATTCATTAACTTATTTGATGATTGTACAAAATCTATTGTATTTATTCATTGTAATTTGGACCAAATATTCCTTTTGTAAAGATTATACTTTTCAAAAGAGGTGGTCAATAAACGTATGTATCTATCTATCTATCTATCTATGTAAATTTATGTTTTTTACTATTTTTTACTGTTTTATTATTCGTAGGCTGGGAAATAAATTTTTTTATCAATTAGATAATGAAATATGTTTTTTTCAATAAAAAAATGAAAATACTGAATTTTTTTTTTTAATATTTTAATATTTTTGCATATACCCATAAAATAAAATAATAATTTATCCAAAAAAAACGTGATACAGTGAGAACGCGAACCAAGAAACGCGAATAACCGGGGGAACACTGTATGTATACTAGAGTCTTATATGTTTTACAGTGTATATTTCTGCATTAGATGGAAAACTGAAATTGCACAGTACACATCTATTATACTGGCTGTGTATATCTACAGTACTGGGGTCAGGTACAGATTAGCAACTCCAGAACATTAAATAATCATGTAAGTTGTAAGGTCAGGTTAGGTTAGATTGAGTAAATGCCCATCGTAATCTTACCTCACAACTCATAGTTACTTAAAGTTTTGGGGGTCACTCATCTTTACCTGATCCCAGTACTGTCATCTGCATGAGTAACAAGGGGAATAAATACTCAAGAAAAAAAGAGAAAATGGGAACAAGGTAGCTTGCAAATATACAAAACAGAGAAAATTTTAAAAATCATCAACTTTTATAAATACACCAGACAGACTTACTCTTCTAACGACAGAGGCTTGAAATCTGCCGGATTCTCGGGGTACGCCTTGCGGCACGCTGGGCAGCGGCCGTTTTCATCCGTCCTTATCCGGTGCCAGCAAAACCGGCATATCTGGTATCCACACGTACACGGGAAAAAGTTCAAGTCGTCCATTTCGAACGGCTCCATGCAGAGCGGGCACTCCACCATATCCTCTCCGTTTAAGACTGACATGATCCGATATCCGATAGTGGATCACCTGCAGCAAATAAGATACATAATCATACAGTTCCTACCATCGTTAGTATGAATTTTTTATACTGTATTTTCAATGTTTCACATTTCCGATCAGGTAGAGATTAGAGACCCCAGTATATTAAATAACCTGTAAATTGCTACATGATCAAATATCTAAGAGTGGATCACCTGCGGCATATAACAAGGTATATGACTGTATAGTTCGTTTCATGGTTAATTTTAGTTTTTTATACTGTATTGTTAATGCTTCATTTTTCGGATCATTAAGATTAGCGACCTACAGTACATTAACCCGTAAATTGTTAGGTTATTAACCTGACCTGACCTAACCTTTGCTGGATTATTTAATGTACTGGGGGTCACTAACATTGACTTGATTCCATCTTTCTCACTTTCAAATCAAGAATTTTATTTTTAAGATAATATTTTGTGATTTTCTCTTCAGCATATTTTGCAGATTACATAAGTTAGAGAATTTAAGTAAATTCTTCGCATCAGTATTTACATTTACGTTCAAGTTCTACATAGCTCATACGATACACTTGCATAAAATCATTCATGCAGGTTTTTCCTTTCTTTCTAAAACCACCAATTACCTCTCAAGTCTACATTTTACGTTAAAATAAAATTCATGTTAACCAATTTATCAATTCCATCTAGCATAAACTTACTCCAACTTATCCAAATACGTGTAAGAGTACATTAGACACCTTTACCTCACTCTCATGTATCAATTCTATTGTTAACTTTTACAAATAATATTTACGTATGGTTCTTTATTATCACCATAATTGTTGGACTGATCCCATTGAGGCTGAAAATCCTACCTGGGAGAGGTTAATATTGTTATTAGACAGAAAGGGTGCACTAGCTCTCTTAAACCCATTCACTTGTTTGGACATAATAGTAAGAATTTTCCTTTCTTCACTATAAATGAATTCATTTTCTATGCATACATCAATCTGATACACACCTCTTATTGTCCCTTCACATCTGACAACTCACAACACTCTCCCATCTCTGTTGCTCTTAGCTTTCTTTCTCATTATTATTGATCTTCAATACTCTGTCAATTCTTCAGCCTCTCTTTTTATTGTCCATCATTTTCATATTTCTGCCTTGTTCTTAAGCTGCTACTTTTTCTGAAATGTTTTCTTGGTGCCTGGCCCTATAAAACAATTTTATATGCCCATCCCAATGTCACACTCTTAAGAAAAAAAGGAAAAATAAATTTGAGAGGTTTTTAAACTCCATACATTGCTAGATAGCATGATACAAGGCATTAATAAGTTTGTAACTCTTAAACTAAACGCTGGTATGTAAAATAGGTTTAGAAATCACACATTATAAATTGAGATTTGCAATGTACAGACGCTCCCCTACGTACGAACAACCGAGTTACAAACATGCACAGATAGGAACAGAAACCTACCCATTATCTACCCATGTAAGAATGTATGCAATACTGTACTGTACTGTGTTATTACATTATTATTACTACATTAAAATTCCTTAAAACTATATACTTTTTATTTTATGTAGTAGTTAAAGTGTCTTTAGCATAATTACTGTACAATACTGCAATATGTATGTACTATACAATACTATTTTTTACCTAAACACAACTTACGAACAATTCTACTTGCGAACGGACTTCAGGAACTTAACTCATTCGTAAGTTATGGCGTGTCAATATTAATGCATGTATTATTGTACTGCACTATATTATTACATTATTAATACTGCATTAAAATTCATTAATACTGTATACTGTACTTTATTTTATGTAATAGTTAAGTGTCTTTAGCCTAAGTACTCTACAGTACTACACATGCACTGGACAGTACTTTTTTTTTAACCTAAACACTTTTTTTTAACCTAAACACAACCAACGAACAATTCTACTTACGGATGGACTTCGGGAACCTAAGTCGTTTGTAAGTAGGGAAGTCTCTAATTAATTTTATTTTCACTTAAAATTATATACTTATTAGCATTTAACTGCTACCAAAATATATTTCCATAGGTTAAAGTTTAAGTGTTTATACAGTGCGATTTATGGAAGGGTGTGAAAATACAAATCTTAATACATAATATTGTTAATAAAAGAATTACCAGTACTCAAATCCTGGACATATACATAGTTTCGAAAAATATTAAAAGTTTAATTGACTGAAATCTAACCTAACTTAACCTCCCCTACAAAAAAGACAAGGGCTTTTCTGACACAGGATATGACTATGACAACTAATTTGAAAGTGGAATCAAGGGAAAAAAAAAAAAAAGGCCTATTTATGTTTGACACCAGGACGGGCAAAGAAAACGGTAAATTTTTAAAAGAGGGGATTATAAGTGTCGAAAAAACACATATTAGGTGTGTCCTGTCCTAACCTCACCTCACCTAGGGGAATGTGTCCTCCCTAGCCGGGGGCTCTATTTATATAAAGTCATATTCCATTAATCTCCATAACTAAAATAATACCAAGAAAACTACCCTCATCGGGCACGGGCACTAAGAAAACAGAAAAATAATGAATCAACGAAGTGTGTTGCGACTAGTCAGATGTGAAGGGATAATTTAGAGACATGTAACGAATGCACCAGGTTATTTGATGTGGATATAGGTATGGGAAAAGACACTATTGGAGACTGTTGCGTCTTATCAGATGTGAAAAGATAAAATAATATAAATAGAGCATTCACTCCTTAAGAAACAAAAGATCAGACACTTTCAGACATTCCTCGGGCAAAATCGCTCTGGACTTACAGTATAAACCCCAAAAGTCCACAGTCCAGACTCAAGATTGAGTCCAGGAATGTAAAATAAAGACTATGAGCTTTCACTCCATGGGAAACAAAAGATCAGACACATTCAGACGTTCCCAGGGCAAAATTGCTTTGGACTCAAAACACAAACCTCATAAATTCACAGTCCGGACTCTAGATAGAGTCCAGGAATGTATTATAAAGACCTTCTGGTAAAGACGAAATGACCTTCAATAACAAAAATTTAACTGGTTCAATATTTAAGTGGCGGTCGTTCCAAGCCCAGTTCTAGAGTCGTTTTACGACTTGCAACGACAACCTTATTAAATTTAGGTTCTCCTGGAATCCCAAAACCTCTCTTTAAACCCTAAATTATAGTTTTAATCATATATTTTTTCCACCGGACCTAGGAAGACACGGAATAGCCTACATAGGCATTGTTATCTCATATTTGTCTAATTTCCTCCTTTATTATCTATTTTCGGGCCATTTTTTAATTTATTCTCTTATCTCGCCCGTTTACCACCCTTTGGGATTTCTTACGGGGGGTCTGTGCCCTCTGCGAACCAAGGAATTAAATACTTACAAACAAAATAAGAAGCACTGAATCTGTTGGCAAAACTAAGGTTGAAGAAACACAGTGTGTTGCCAGGTCCCAAAGGGGCAAATTTCCCTAGAAATCTAGGGAGAATTTTTCCCCTTAATCAAAAATTCCCTAGAAAATTCCCTAGATGGCTGTTATCAGGTGCATGTTTTGCTTTGAATAAACACTCATTTTGTATAAATGTAGGGATTCCCATTTTTTTAAGGGAGAAATTATATATAAGGCATGATCAAAATGCTTAATAAATATTAGTTGATCTTAATTAAAAATTAGTTTTTTACTATGTAATTCGAATATATTTTTGTTTTTTTTATTCTAGTTTATTTTAGGTTTCCACAATATGATTATTATTTTCAATTTCTATAAATAGTTTTATATGATATACGTTTATTCATAAATTTATCTATCTGTCTCTATCTATCTATGTGCGAACCATTATCCTCCTTATAAGAGATTTGGCTGAGTCAAGCAGAAACATGACTCATATTATTTTCTTAATTCACATTCCATTATATCAAATCTTTTCCCTAATGGTTTCCAACATTTCCTAAAATAAGGAAAAATACTGATTCCTACAGTAATGTTACTGCGCTTGCGCCATTACAACAAGTCCCGGATGATAATAACATATGACGATCGTTGACAGCTGTTTCTCTTCTTTTCTCTTCTCTTCTCTTCTCTTCTCTTCTCGGGAAGAGGCATGAATTGGAGAAAGTTATAAAAACAATAAGTACGTTCATGAAAACGAAAGTAATAATAATAATAATAATAATAATAATAGTCGTTGCCATTATTATTATTATTATTATTATTATTATTATTATTATTATTATTATTATTGTAGTCACCGTGGCTCAAGCGGTAGCGTCCGTGACTTTGAAGCGTCAGGTCGAGGGTTCGCGCCCCGTCACGGTCTGAGATTAGCAAGGGCATGCACTCAGGGCAACGATTACATCTGCCAAACCAAGTCCTTCGCAAAAAGGCAACCGTCCTAGCCCTTGGTAGAAAAGAGAGTCCGTGACGTAAAACCGGAACATTTAATATTATTATTATTATTATTATTATTATTATTATTATTATTATTATTATTATTATTATTATTATTATTATTATTATTATTATTATTATTATTATTATTATTATTATTATTATTATTATTGGGGAAGAACAATGTGAGTTCAGGACAGGAAGAAGATATGTGGGTCAGGTGTTTACGGTAAGACAGGTGTGTGAGAAGTACCTGGAGAAAGGTAGGGACACTTTTTGGTCATTTATGGATTTAGAGAAAGCATATGACAGGGTAGAAAGAGAGGGGTTATGGAGGGTGTTGTGACTGTATGGAATAAGTGGAAGTTGTTGAATGCGGTGAAGAGTGTTTACATGAATAGCAGAGCATGCGTGAGAGTTGGGAATGGTATGAGTGATTGGTTTGAGGTGATTGTTGGGTTACGTCAAGGTTGTGTAATGTCGCCATGGTTGTTTAATGTGTATATGGATGGCGTGAAAAGGGAAGTAAATGAAAAAGTATCAGACAGAGGATTGGAACTAGTGGGTGAGGATGGAAAGTTGTGGAAATTGAGTCAGTTGCTATTTGCAGATGACTGAGAAGGAACTGAGTCATTTGGTGATTGAGCTCATTAGTGTGTGAAAGGAGGAAGTTGCAGGGGAATATTGGTAAAAGTAAAGTCATGATATGTACGAGGAGTGTTAATGTTGGCAGATTGAATGTAAGAGTGAATGGAGAGTTTCTTGAAGAAGTTGAGAGTTTAAGTATCTGGGGTCGCATGTATCAAGGAGTGGACGAGTAGATGTAAATCACAGAGTGAAGGAAGCACGTAAATATTTAGGTGGGTTGAAAAGTGTTATGAGAAATAGATATTTGGAAATGAATGCAAAGACGAGGATATATGAAGGTGTGATTGTGCCAACAGCACTGTATGGAACAGAGACTTGAAATGCAAGAGATAATGAGAGGAACAAGTTGAATGTAATGGAGATGAGGTGTTTGAGAGATATGATTGGTGTATCTAGAATAGATAAATTAAGATATGAGGATGTCAGACAGAGAACGGGTTTTTTGAATGAAGCAGTCAGATAGGTTAGATCAGATAGTGTTGAGATGGTTTGAACACATGGAATGGATGAGTGATGAACAAATAGTAAAGAAAGTGTGGAGTGCAGAAGTGTTTGAAGTTAGGTCAAGAGGAAGACCTAGAATGAGATGGATGCATGGCGTGAAAAGAGCACTGAATGCACGTGGAATGTCAGTGAAACAAGGAAAAGTGCGTGCAAGAGATAGGATTAAGTGGAGGATGATTGTGCATATATAATGCTGCTCAAAGGGATTTTTCGCACCTGCTAACTCAGTTAACTGTGGTGGACGGGTGTGAGGGGAATTGCCATGTGATGAAGTGGAGGGAGTGAACCAGCTTTGGCTGTTGGGCCCCATTGTAGAATATCCTTGCCCACCTACCACCTTATGAGTGACTCAAGCAGGGTGGAAGGGGGGAGATGTAGCAAGCCTTTATCCCCAAGGAGCTAAGAGGAGTTGTTGAGGTATGAGTGGATCGTGGTGAATATGCGTTTCTTAACTCGGCCACCCCCCTTACAAGGGGAAGTGAGGCATGTGTATATGTATTATTATTATTATAATTATTATTATTATTAGTAGCAGTAGTAGTAAAACTCCATCTATAATTACTACTACTACTACCACTACTACTACTGCTAATTGTATATATATATATATATATATATATATATATATATATATATATATATATATATATATATATATATATATATATATATATATATATATATGTGTGTGTGTGTGTGTGTGTGTGTGTGTGTGTGTGTGTGTGATCACCTAATTACGATTACCTAATTGTGCTTACGAGAAAGAGCTCAATGCTCGTATCTTCCCGTCTCCTCATCGGTTCCATTGAGTACTTAGTGATACTTATCATACCTGTCTTTAAAACTGTGGATTGAGTTAGCATTAACTACCTCCTCGCTTAGCCAATTCCAATTATCAACTACTCTTACACTAAAAACTAGTACTTCCTTACATCCTGCAAAGATGCTTCAAACTATGACCTCTAGTTCTAGCGCCAGCCATATCAAAATATCGATCCCTATCCACTTTATCATAACCATGAAGGAATTTAAAGACTGTCACCATATCCCCCCTCAAGCTTCTAGCTTCGAGTGATGATAAGTCTAATTCCCACAGCCTCTCATCATAACTGAGATTGCATATTTCTGGCACCACTTTCATGGCATGTCTTTGAACTTTTTCAAGCTTTGCTACATGCTTTTGCAAGTGTGTGTGATTACTTAATTGTGCTTACAGGAAAGAGCCCAAAGCGCGTATCTTCCCGTCTCCTCATTGGTTCCATTTTGTACTTAGTGATACTTATCATACCTGTCCTTAAAACTATAGATTGAGATAGCATTAACTACCTCCCCGCTTACCGACTTCCAATTATCAACTACTCTTACACTGTGATTATCTAATTGTGATTACCTAATTGTGTTTACGGGAAAGAGCCCAAAGCTCGTATCTTCCCGTCTCCTGATCGGTTCCATTTTCTATTTAGTGATACTTATCATACCTGTCCTTAAAACTATGGATTGAGATAGCATTAACTACCTCCACACTTAGCCAATTCCAGTTATCAACTACTCTTACACTGAAAAAGTATTTCGGGTAGTTTACAGTTTTGCGGGCCATGTCGTTCAACGACCTCACCCCTCCGAACCACCCCTCTGCACAAGTAAGTAGTTCGACCCTAACCTGCATGATGGGGGGATTCCAGGGGGGCGAAGCCCCCTTGGCCAAGAGGTTAGGTACGTAGTTTTAGATAGGATAGCAAAAAATTGTTTTGTATGCCTATTGTCGCCATTTTTGTTGTGTATTCATCCACCAGTTCTCTAGTTAGAGCTTAGCGCCATCTATTGGTAGGTTTTGAACTTTGGTATGGCCCGCAAAACTGAAGGTGTCACAGTATTTCCTTACATCCTGCAAAGAAGTTTTCTTACGAAGCCTCAAACTATGACCTCTAGTTCTAGAGCCAGCCATATCAAAATATCGATCCCTATCCACTTTATCATAACCATGAAGGAATTTAAAGACTGTCACCATATCCCCCCTCAATCTTCTAGCTTCGATTGATGGTAAGTCTAATTCCCTCAGCCTCTCATCATAACTGAGATTACGTATTTCTGGCACCAGTTTTGTGGCATGTCTTTGAACTTTTTCAAGCTTAGCTATGTGTTTTTTTAAGTGCGGATTCCAAAAGTGGGCTGCATATTCAAGTTTTGGCCTCACATAGGTTACATAAATATTTCTGAACATTTCCTTGTCCATGTGCCTGAATGCTACCCTTACATTTGATAAGAAGGCGTATGCTGCCCTTACTATGCCATTTATATGTATTTCTGGAGACAAATCTTCTAGTATGTTTACTCCTAGATCTCTCTCATTTTCTGTCTCCTGAAGTTGTACTCCATCCACCGAGTAGTCAAGCTTGAGCCTTCTTGCACTTATACCCATTCTCATTACCTTACATTTTGAAGTGTGTGTGTGATTACCTAATTGTGATTACCTAATTGTGTTTACGGGAAAGAGCCCAAAGCTCGTATCTTCCCGTCTCCTGATCGGTTCCATTTTTAGACTTAGTGATACTTATCATACCTGTCCTTAAAACTATGGATTGAGGTAGCATTAACTACCTCCTCGCTTAGCGAATTCCAATTATCAACTACTCTTACACTGAAAAAGTATTTCCTTACATCCTGCAAACAAGTTTTCTTCCGAAGCTTCAAACTATGACCTCTAGTTCTAGAGCCAGCCATATCGAAATATCGATCCCTATCCACTCTATCATAACCATGAAGGAATTTAAAGACTGTCACCATATCCCCCCTTACTCTTCTAGCTTCGAGTGATGGCAAGTCTAATTCCCTCAGCCTCTCATCATAACCGAGATTGCGTATTTCTGGCACCAGTTTCGTGGCATGTCTTTGAACTTTTTCAAGCTTAGCTATGTGCTTTTTCAAGTGCGGATTCCAAAAGGGGGCTGCATATTCGAGTTTTGGCCTCACATAGGTTACATAAATATTTCTGAACATTTCCTTGTCCATGTGCCTGAAGGCTACCCTTACATTTGATAAGAATGCATATGCTGCCCTTACTACGCCATTTATATGTATTTCTGGAGACAAATCTGCCAATATGTTTACTCCTAGATCTCTCTCATTTTCTGTCTCCTGAAGTTGTACTCCAGCCACCGAGTAGTCAAGCTTGGGCCTTCTTGCACTTGTAGTAACTTACTAGCTAATATTTGCCTTTACTGATACTGATAAGAATTCTAGAGTTTACACATAAAATAGTTAACTGTTTTCGGGTTTAAAGTCCAATATTCACGTATCTTATCAATAGACAATTTTTACGCGAGTATTTATAACCTTATCACCATAAGGAATCTTATATATATATATATATATATATATATATATATATATATATATATATATATATATATATATATATATATATGTATATATATATATATATATATATATATATATATATATATATATATATATATATATATATATATATATATATATATATATATATATATATATATGTGTATATATATATATATATATATATATATATATATATATATATATATATATATATATATATATATATATATATACTATATACATATATATATATATATATATATATATATATATATATATATATATATATATATATATATATATATATATATATATCACTTAAGCTAGAAATGTGTTCATATCCGAATGAATTAACTATCTAGTTTTGTTTCAGATTTATTAGAGTAATTGTTTACATCCAGCTAACTGATAGTCAACATATTAGTAAAACATTTTTAATTAATTTAATAATAAACTGCATTCTTTTACGTCAATTAACTAGAAATAAACCATATCCTACTAAATTAAATTTCCATCTTTTTTTCAAATTTATCGAACTAACTGCTTTCTTCCAGCGAACAGCGATGGTTCATATATTAATATAATGGATTGGATTCGGTTATACGTCACGAACTCCCTTTTTTACTAAGGGCTAGGACGGTTGCCTTCTTACGAAGGACTTGTTTTGGCAGATGTAATCGTTACCCTGAGTGTATGCCCTTACTAACCTCAGTCCGTGACGGGCGTCATATATTAATATAATATTTTGATTAATTTTGATTTAATTTTATTCGAGTCAGAATACTCCCGAATAGCTCTCAGTGGATAATAAGAGATTTTCATTTTAATTTTATTCGAGTCAGAAATCTGTATTCCCGATGAGCTCTCAGTGGATAATTAATTAGAGTTTGAAATTAATTCAAGTCAGAATATGCCCGAATAACTTTCAATGGATAATTAATTTAAATTTGAATTTTATTCGAGTCAGAATATTCCCAAATAGCTCTGAAGGGATAATTAATTTAAATTTGAATTTTATTCGAGATAGAATATTCGTGAATAGCAGTCAAAATAGAGTCCATTATTTATTGACTTCTCTTTCGTCTTGAGTCTCATAGATTAATGGTGGTTGTTGAAGAGGGCGTTTTGTTCCTTTGTGCTCGTAAATCAGTATTATCATGAAAATAAGTTATACTATATACATGAGCCCTTTTTCCCCTTATAAGGGGAGTGGCTGAGTCAAAGCATAAATATTCTGACTCTTTGGGAAGAGTAACTACAGAGGAGGGGATTCTGTCCTCTCGCTCCACCCCAATTAGTCGACTCTTACGACAAGCAGGGAAACATGGAGAAAGTATTCTAGCCAACTCCCTCAGGGGTAAAAAAAATAACTTATACACGTAATAAACATTTTGAATCAGGTAAAGATTACTGACCCCATAGTTGAGAACATCCAGAGTCGGCATCAGTGACATTCCCAATCCCTAACTTGTATATATTCTTATTTCACTATTCATGATTGGGATCAGGTAGATAAAAGTAAATTTAGTTCGCTGTAAAGTTATTCATATTTACAAAGCAAATCACCTAACCTAACGTATGCTAAATTAACAATTTACGGGGCTATTTAATTTCTGGGGGTTACTTATCTTTATCTGATTATATATATATATCTTCATTTTAGCATTTAATTCAATTCCCAATCTCATTCGGGCCATGAAATTATCAAATAAGCACATTACATATGTGAAAACATGAATCATTTTTTACCCCGACCGGGACTCGAACCTAGGACTTATGATTACTAAGTCAAGGCGCTACCACTACACCACAGAAGGTTAAAAGGAACCCAACCTTATAGCTTATATCTGCTATACTTAGGAATGAACGCATTCTATCTGAATGCCAGTATGTTCATATTACAGATTCCCCAACCTCACTCGTGGCTTCATTTTAGCATTTAATTCAATTCCCAATCTCATTCGGGCCATGAAATTATCAAATAAGCACATTACATATGTGAAAACATGAATCATTTTTTACCCCGACCGGGACTCGAACCTAGGACTTATGATTACTAAGTCAAGGCGCTACCACTACACCACAGAAGGTTAAAAGGAACCCAACCTTATAGCTTATATCTGCTATACTTAGGAATGAACGCATTCTATCTGAAGCTAAAATGAAGCCACGAGTGAGGTTGGGGAATCTGTAATATGAACATACTGGCATTCAGATAGAATGCGTTCATTCCTAAGTATAGCAGATATAAGCTATAAGGTTGGGTTCCTTTTAACCTTCTGTGGTGTAGTGGTAGCGCCTTGACTTAGTAATCATAAGTCCTAGGTTCGAGTCCCGGTCGGGGTAAAAAATGATTCATGTTTTCACATATGTAATGTGCTTATTTGATAATTTCATGGCCCGAATGAGATTGGGAATTGAATTAAATGCTAAAATGAAGCCACGAGTGAGGTTGGGGAATCTGTAATATGAACATACTGGCATTCAGATAGAATGCGTTCATTCCTAAGTATAGCAGATATAAGCTATAAGGTTGGGTTCCTTTTAACCTTCTGTGGTGTAGTGGTAGCGCCTTGACTTAGTAATCATAAGTCCTAGGTTCGAGTCCCGGTCGGGGTAAAAAATGATTCATATATATATATATATATATATATATATATATATATATATATATATATATATATATATATATATATATATATATATATATATATATACCCCTCCTATCCTATCCTATTTTATCAATATCAATATCAGATAAGGGTTAGTGAGTAGAAAATTGAAACCGGGCCAGTAGACGGGGAGTTACGAGCGTAGAGCTCATTTTTGTGAGCACCACAGAAGGTATGCATAGCGCTGATGGAGTTAGATGTTCATAAAGCTACAGGTCCTGATGATATATCCCCTCACGTACTTAAAAAATGCGCAAATTCAATATCAGTGGCACTAAGTATCATATTTGAAAAGTTACTGGAGTCAGGGGAGATCCCAAGATGCTAGAAACAAGCGAACGTGATACCTATCTTCAAAAAGGGAAGGAGGGATACGGCTCTAAACTATAGACCAGTTTCCTTGACCAGCATAGTTTGCAAAGTTATGGAGAAACTACTAAGGAAACATATCTCTCATCACTTGGAATTCTTCAACTTTTTGTCAGTGAGACAACATGGCTTCAGAGAAGGTAGATCAACAGTAACAAACTTATTAGAATTTTATGATGAGGTAAGCCGAATCTTACAGGAAAGAGAGGGCTGGGCAGATTGCATATTCCTAGACTTCCAGAAAGCATTTGACACTGTCCCACACGGAAGACTTATTAGGAAGCTGCAAGCAATGGCTAGAATAGGTGGAAATGTCTTGGAATGAATAAAAACTTATTTAGAAGGAAGGGAACAGAGGGTTAGAGTGAGACACTCAGTGTCTGAATGGAGAAGAGTTAGTAGTGGAGTTCCACAGGGTTCAGTCTTAGGGCAACTTTTGTTCCTTGTGTATGTAAATGACCTACCAGAGTGTGTAAATTCATTCATGAATATATTTGGAGATGATGCAAAGATTGTGAAGAAAGTAAGAAACGAGAACAATGGTAGAGAACTTCAGGAAGATCTAAGTAGTCTGCATGAGTGGTCAGAAAAGTGGCTAATGAAATTCAATACCTCAAAATGTAAGGTAATAATAATGGGTGCAAGTGCAAGAAGGCCCAAGTTTGACTACTCGGTGGCAGTAGAAGAACTTCAAGAGACAGAGATTGAGAGAGATTTAGGAGTAAACATACTAGCCGATTTGTGTCCAGAGCATATAAATGGCATAGTAAGAGTAGCATATGCTTTCTTAGCAAATGTAAGGTTAGCCTTCAGGCACATGGACAAGGAAATCTTCAGAAATGTTTATGTAACCTATGTGAGGTCAAAGCTTGAATATGCAGCCCCCTATTGGAATCCGCACGTAGTTAAGCTGGAAAAAGTTCAAAAACATGCCACGAAATTGATGCCAGAAATACGCAATCTCAGTCATGATGAGAGGCTGAGGGAATTAGACTTACCATCATTCGAAGCTAGAAGATTGAGGGGGATATGGTGATAGTCTTTAAATTCCTTCATGGTTATGATAAAGTGGATAGGGATCATTATTTTGATATGGCTGGCACTAGAACTAGAGGTCATTGTTTGAAGCTTCGTAAGAAAACTTCTTTGCAGGATGTAAGGAAGTAGTTTTTTAGTGTAAGAATGGTTGATAACTGGAATTCGCTAAGCGAGGAAGTAGTTGATGTTAACTCATTCCATAGTTTTCACGATAAGTATGGTAAGTATCACATAGTACAAAATGGAACCGATCAGGAGACGGAAAGTTACGATCTTGGGGCTCTTTCCCGTAAGCACAATAAGGTAACTACAGTTAGGTAATTACGCACACAACGAAAAATATGTTGACTTAGCTCATACGTAGTTTTTAGATATTATACTATAAGTGATTGTCATATAAATGAATAATTAAATAAATACATGAATAAATAATAAATGAACATATATGTAAATTTATAATAAATTAATAAATAAGTAAATAAATTATATAAAGAAAGATCCAGCTGATAAGCAGTTCCTATTAGTACACTTTCATACATACAAACGTACAAATACATGTACTCAAATAGTTACATTCATACTCACGCACACAAGTATAGATACAACAACTCCTGAGTTAACAGTCAAAGCTTCCACAGCTGATTGTATATAGACTTCGGTCGTTTATAAACTACAAATTCACCTTCATTATTTACAAGAATTAAATAATTACTTTACTCTGTTGCAAATTACTTTAATTTCCGGTGTCTTAAAATTCAATTTGAACAAGATTAATAGATAAATACTACGAAAAACATTAAATAATATTTTTACATAGCTTCATATCCTTTATAGCTACTCAATATTTGGTTTATTTTAAAAATTTGTTAGCAAATATTTACTAGCTAATTTTCTCTACTGCAGACTACGTCAATTTCCAGTGTTTCGAATATATATTAAACAAGAAAAATGAATAAATGCTATGGAAAATATTTCTTAAAATTTTTATATACACTTAATCCTTTCATATCGACTGTCATTTGTTTAAAAAAATTCTCGAGACCTTGAATGTCTCGTTTTATTTATTCATTCCCTTATTGCCATTGATAAGTGAAGCCCCAGAATTACTTACAGTGTGGGTGTCGACTCTTCGAGTGGGGCGCAGCCTGTCAAATTATTATAATTAAAAGGAAAAACTCGTAGCAGAGTTATTAATAATGCGAATAAAATGAAGAGCTGAGTTAGTCTGTGTATGAAATCGAGTAGGAGGAGGCCGTTCAAGGCGTTTTCTTTTCTCTTCCTATAGGATGGCCACTTCTGATGAACGACTCGATCCCAGGGTCCAGGTTCGTCTTGCAAGTTTTGTTTGTGTTTTTGTTTTTATGTTAGGGGGAGGTAAAGATTCGTATTAAGCCCCCTTCCATAGCCTGTAGTTAGTTTAGATGGTCAGGATTCGTTTTATGATCTTCAGGTTTGACTTGCAAGTTTTTTTTGGGGGTGTTTAACGATTCGTTTTATGCCCTCCACAACTTATAGTTAGGTTTGTTTAGTTTGTTAAGAGTCGTTTTATGACCTTCAGGTTTGTCTTTAAAGATTATAGTTGGGTAAAGATTCGTATTATGCCAACTTATTTAACTCGTAGTTAGGTTAAGATTCGTTTTATGACCATTCCATTGCTCGTAGGTAGGTTAAGATTCGTTTAAAGACCTTTTCATAACTCATAGTTAGGTTAAGTGGTTAAGACTCGTTTCATTACCCGTCCAGAACTCGTTGGTAGGTTAGGTTAGTTAATATTCGATTTATGCCCTCCCATTACTTGTAGTTAGGTTACTTGGTTAAGATTCGTTTTATGACCCGTTCATAACTCGTTGGTAGATTAGGTTAGTTAAGATTTGATTTATGCCTTCTCATTACTTGTAGTGCCCTGTAGCGGTGGGCACAGCATCAAAGAATAGCCCCAACGTATTCCCTGCGTGTCGTAAGAGGCGACTAAAAGTGGATGGGGCGAGGGGACTAGGAAACCCCCTTGTATTAACCTCCTGCGAGGCATCAAAGAAGAAGGGGAGTAGAGGGGAGAATACCTTCTCCCCACACTCTAGTTTTGGGGTGTCTAAATGTGCATGGTTGTAGTACGATAGAGAGCAAAAGATGTTAGATTGGATATATGTTTGGTAGGAGGAGGATGGATGTATTGGCATTGTGTGAGACGAAAATGAAAGGAAAAGGAGAAGTGGCATTTGGTGATGTGACAGGTAGGGTGTCTGGGGTTGAAAGGGGGAATGCGAAAGAAGGTGTGGCATTATTGCTGAGTGAATGGATAGTAAACAAGGTAGTGGAATGGAAAGAAGTGTCGTCTAGCTGATGTGGGTGAGGGCTAGGATAGATAGGGAATGTTGGGCTGTTGTTAGTGCGTATGGACCAGGATGTGAGAGAAGTGAGGAAGAGCGCGATGAATTCTTGGATGAGTTAACTAGATGTGTGGATGGTCTGAGTAGAAGGAACTATGCAGTTGTGCTGGGTGACTTGAATGCCAGATTGGGTGATGGAGAGGTAGATAATAATAATATAATACTTTATTTCCATTTCAATACAATGGGTATTCGTCAGCCAGGGCAAGCCCCAACCCCCCACTGTGGTGTCCACCCACAGCAGTTCCTGCCAGTAAACAGCTTAAACTCTCGGTCTTGGACGGGAACCGATCTTTCGACCTCGTGCATGCGAAGCCAGCGCGTTACCACTGTACTAGCCAGCAGGCTAGGAATGAGAGTGGCAAGAGACTGTTAGATATGTGTGTGGAGCAAGAGTTGGTGATAGATAATAGTTTTTTTAAGAAGTTAATAAATAAGTATACATGGATGAGAGTGGCATATGGAGGATTGAAAGAAAGAGCTTTGATGGATTATGTGTTGGTAGCAAAGAGCATAATTGGTAGAGTGAAAGATGTGCATACCTTTAGGGGTGTGGCTGCTGGGATGTCTAATCAATTTTTGGTTGAAGCAAAAGTGGCAGTAGCAAAAGAATGGGGAAATAGAGTGGGGGGATGTAGAAGGGAAATGGTGAAGGTGGAAGAATTGAAAAAGCCAGAGAAGAGACAGGAATATCAGGACAGGTTGAAAGTGGCGTATGACAGGGTGAAAGAAAGAGAAGTTGGGGAGTTATAGGAGGAATGGGGGTTGATGAAAGAATGTGTTGTGGGAAATGCAAGTGATGTGTGTGGAAAGAGGTTTGTTGGAGGTGGCATGAGGAGGGGCAGCAAGTGGTGGAATGAAGGAGTGAAAATGAAGGTGGAAGAGAAAAAGAGGGCTTTTGAGGAATGGCTGCAGTGTAAAAGTAGGGAGAAGTATGAAAGATATAGGGAGAAATCTGTGGAAACCAAGCAGAAGGTAAAGGAAGAGAAGAGGTTGGCGAATGTTAGGTGGGGACAGGATTTTAGTAGGTCATATGAGGAGTATAAAGAGAAGTTTTGGAAAGAAGTGAAGAGAGTAAGGAAGGGTGGATCGAGGATGGAAGAGACAGTGAAAGCTGTGAATGGACAGATGTTAAGAGGGAACAATGCAAGTAAAAGATGGGCAGAATATTTTGAGTGCTTGCTGAATGTTGAGGACGATTAGTGGCAGTGGGGGGTGTTCAAGTGCCAGTTATGGGAGATGAAAATGGGTGATTGCTTGTATAGTGCCCCTATACAAAGGTAAGGGAGATGTGTATGAATGCAGTAAGTTTAAGGGTATAAGTTTGTTGAGTGTGGTAGGAAAAGTGTATGGTAGGATACTGATTATTAGGATTAGGAATAAGACAGAAAATGTGATCACGGAAGTGCAGAGTGGTTTAGGAGAGGTAGAGGTTGTATAGATCAGATTTTTATAGTTAGGCAGTTATGTGAGAAATATTTAGCTAAGGGTAAGGATGTGTATTTTGCATTTTTGGATCTGGAGAAAGTGTATGATAGAGTTGATAGAGAGGCAATGTGGAATGTTTTGAGGTTATATGGAATTGATGTAAACTGTTACATTCAGTGAAGAGTTTGTATGAGGGCAGTAGAGCTTGTGTTAGGGTAGGGAATGAAGTGAGTGAGTGGTTTCCAGTGAGTGTGGGACTGAGACAGGGATGTGTGATGTCACCATGGCTGTTCAATTTGTATATTGATGGAGTCGTAAGAGAGGTGAATGAGCGAGTGCGTGGTCGAGGTTTGAGAATGGCAGATGGGGATGATAACGAGTGGGAGCTGAATCAGTTGCTGTTTGCAGATGATACAGTGGTGGTGGCAGATTCAGAGGAAAAGCTGTGTCAGTTAGTGCCAAAATTTGGAATGGTGTGTGAGAGAAGGAAGATGCGAGTGATTGTGGGAAAGAGTGAGGTTATGAGGTGTACAAGAAATGAGGATGGTGCTGGATTGAATGTTATGTTGAATGGAGAGACACTTGAGGAAGTTGATCAGTTTAAGTATTTAGGCTCAGTTATACCTGCAAATGGTGGAGTGGAAGCAGATGTGTGTCACAGAGTGGATGAAGGATGTAAAGTATTGGGTGCGTTGAAAGGAGTGATGAAGAATAGAGGGTTGGAAATGAATGTTAAGAAAGTTTTGTATGAGAAAGTGGTTGTGCCAACTGTGATGTATGGATCAGAGTTATGGGGTATGAAAGTAAGTGAGAGACAGAAACTAAATGTGTTTGAGATGAAATGCCTGAGGGGTATGATTGGCGTATCTCGGTTGGATAGGGTTAGGAATGAAGTGGTGAGAGCAAGAACGGGTGTGAGGAGAGAATTTGCAGCCAGAGTAGATATGAATGTTATGAGATGGTTTGGCCATATGGAAAGGATGGATGATGAAAGACTGCTGAAAAAGGTGATGAATGCAAGCTTTGATGGGCGAAATCTTGCATGGTTTGGGTGGATGGATGGAGTAAGGAGAGCCCTGAATGATAGGAGGATGGATGTGAAGGAAGCAAGTAAGCGTGCTAGGAATAGGAAGGAGTGGTGAGCGATTGTGGCGCAGCTCTGATGGGCGTCTGCTGTTACCACGGGGCTGCATCTTACAGAGGTAGCCCTGTGGTAGGAGTAGTAGGGGAGTTGGCATTTATGAAGCGACACAGGTTGTGGAAGAGCTGGGAGGATGGGCTGTGACACTCCAGCAGTGCCATCTGAATGGTCGCTAGCTCCCTCGTCATTGCCCATAGAGCAAAGTAATCCCCTTATTGTTTGTTTTTTTTATGTCAGCTACCCCCCAATTGGGAGAGACAGCCAAGGTAGATAGATAGATAACTTGTAGTTAGGTCAGGTTACTTGGTTAAGATTCGTTTTATGACCCATCCATCACTCATAGTTAGGTAGATTAATTTTTTTTTCTTTTGGCTCATCATTGTAGCCCTCTCCAGTCATAGAATATCAAATCTTACCCCCCACATTTTGGTAAAATTATACTCACCCAATTTAATGATAGTTTAATTTCTCAAATCGAATGGTTTATATGTTTTATGCATAGTTCCATAACTCGTTTTATATGTAAGACTTCAAATTTGAGTGTAAGTTAGTTTGGTTAGGTTGGTTAGGATAGTTTAGTCCAAAAGTAGTAGGGGTTCATAAAACAAATCCTTACCTCTGAAAGGAATTCACAACTTACGCTGTGGTACGGCGTGATTTAAAACTACAAATAACATCACTTTACTACCTAATGTTCTGTGATTAACGATGCTTGGGCCGAATACTTGAACTTTTGTTGGTAAAGATTCGTTTTATGCATCCATTCGAACCTAATCAAAGTAACCTAACTCAAATTTGAGGTTATGGAAGAGTGAATTAAATAACCTCTCATAACTCGTATATGTAACTCGTACGAGAGTAATTCCTTGATATATGTGTTTTAAGTTCCAATCACCCACTCCTAGAAAACTGTTACTTTGGTAGAAATCGTGCGGATAGATTTATGGTAAATTAACAATATAAATGCGTAGGGCAAAACGAGAGGGATTACCGAGGTTTCGTACATATGGCATTTCGTATATAAACAAAACGAGGTTTCGTACAACAGAGAACAAGATTTTGTACAATAGAAAAGTTCAATAAATTGAACTTTTGTTTAGGAAATAAAATGCCACGATATTATTAGCTATTTATCAAGAAACTCCATTTTAGTATGTCACGTGATTTTGCGCATAAATTATGTTAACTACTGGTCGGACCTGTATGTTTTTCCGATGTGTTTTGATGTGGAAAAATGGGGGTGCTATTGGGTGTTTCGGAGTATATTTTGGCGGTAAACTGCATTTTAGTTTGTCTTTATTTTTATTTTTTTTTTAAATTAATTGTAGATGCATATATTAGTATTAATACTTACCTATATATTTCATTTTTCAAATCCAGATTAATCTTACACTTTAATTATGTTTCAACTTTGACTGATTATTAACACAGGAGATCTAAAGATTTTGACATCTTTGATGTTAAAGATTAAGGGCTGTTTATTTAGCACTTAACCTTGCTGTATATTAATCCTAACCTAACCTAACGATATGTTTTTGTAAATAATTATGTTTATATGTATATTTTAAAGTAAAAAAAATTTTTAATTAATATTTGACTTTGGATTTTTTCTTTTAACATTTTGGGAACCCCCAAAATGGGCCTCCTCCACTAGTATGCCAAATACATTAGAGATTGGAACAAGTAGCACTTTATTAGCAATAATTACTGAATTGGCTCATAATCAATTTAATATTAAAAAAAATCTCTTTACGAAACCTTGTCCGATTTTATATACGAAACGTCGTTCTCTGTACGAAACCTCGTTTTTATTTCTACGTACGAAACCTCGTGTCCCCAAACGAGAGAGGTTGCCATTGTGTTCTTGAGAGATGAGCGCCATGACTGTTTCTTAAGATGACCCTTGCTGTTGTATAAACACCCAAGTTTACCTTATTATATGTATGTAAGGCTTCAAATTTAGGTTAGGTTAGGCTAGTTACATGCCTTTCAAGAACCTGATTAGACAGGTTTCCAGATTAAACAGTAAATGAAGATACTTATTGTCATGAAAATGTATTTTTTATTTACTGTAGTCTGATTACATAAAACATCATGCAGACAAAGTAAAGTTGGAAATTGTCGTGAAATGTATTTATTATTTTTTGCAATCTGATTACAAACAACATCCTGCAGACAAAGTTAAATTGGAGATTACAAATGTTGAATAGCAGTACATACATGTATATTCAAATATGAGTTCATAGTCGAAAAAAGGATGGTTCCTACTTAAGTGAGTCCCTAGTCTGATATAATTTTATAAAGAACTTTTGATTAGTCAAGCATGAATCAAGAGTTCACAATAATGTGATATCAGCAACAAGGACACATTTAGATGTTACTTATATCATGTTATTATTTACATCATAAGCAACAAGGAAATTTTGTAGTGTGATATACTGTACTGTATACTATAAAATATAAATTTGCTACAAGAATAAGTACAGTCAAAGTAAAAAATTTTCTGTAATTCATTTTATTATTATTGCTTTTGTTCTTGTCTATAAAATATGAATAATTTTGTATTTATAAGAAAAAATTTATACATAATCGCACAGGAATTCAGTCTTATTACCGTTGCAATATAAGAAATGCCTGAATCAGAAATTCATATGGCATTTCTGTGTGATGAATCATTCTAGCTAAGACCCAGCGCGTAAATGTCGTCACTCTTGACGTCAAACACGAGTATCTGATATTGAAGGATACCGTCATCATTTATTAATAAAGTATTTGAGTTATCTTTATGCCATTTATTGCTGAAGGTAACTGATTGGCTGAAGGAAAATCGTAAAATAAACGATAAGGCAGTAATTTCTTTCGTCTTTCTCGTTATAAACATTCTCTTCGTCGTGCTTATGCACAACATTTTTAGTGTAGAAGATGAAGCTAGTGCTAAATTTCAGGTTCAGGCCTCGAATTTCCCCATTTATAATGGTTCCTTAATGGGGGTTTGTTGTTGTGAAATGAGGTGTGTGAAGGTAGACTGTTCTGTATCTCTCTTGCGGGCCTCTCTACCTCCCGATACTCAAGACCTCACTTAGTATAAGGTACCATAACTCATGTCCAGACCCAAAACATTCCTTTCCATAGTTCAACCTGGAATTGCTATCAAACCCAGCCTGAGAAAAATACTTTACCAATTGGTCTTCAAGTAGCATTTTGAATAATAATGATATTCTCTGTTTTAATATCTAAATGACACGCAACGAGGTCTCTTATCCCAAGTATCTTATCAAATTCTTGATAAGCTGTTTTGAAGACTACTCGCTGATAAACTTAAGTGTGTTATGTGCTGTGAGTGCTCAATGAGTTGAGTTACCTAGGCATTAATTGAAAACTCAAAAGTACATAATATACTCAACAGATTATTTTGGTTGAAAAGTAAGATAGGAAAATTATGTATATACAGTATACGTTAAGTTCTATAATTGTAATACTCTTGATAAAATGTAGAGAGAAAAATAGAAAAAATGCACATTGAGGAAAGAAAAGCATATTAGTCTGATTCTTCATGCTGCCCTTCAACACCCACCCTCCTTCCCCCTATTTACTTCTTGGAAGCCTTAGTCTTTTCTTCTTCTTCTTCTCCTTCTTCATCTTTTTCTTTGTCAGCTTTATATGGAATCGCTGTTTTTGATGACCCTCCTCCACCTGCTTCTATCGCTTGTCATGTTGGTATCCAGGCTTTTCTCTCTCACGAGATATAATGTTAATTTGTAACAGTGACAGAAAGGAAAACATATATTTACTGGTGCCCTCAAGTAAGGGCTTCCTCCCCCATTGCGTGTAGAGCCTGTAAAATTGGTTTCCAATGCGAATGTGTGCAGAATTGTTGTTCTGTCTTTTTTGAGAAATGCTCATTCCAGGATTGGCCTTGACTCCACTGGAGAGAGAAAGAGAGAGAGAGAATAAAATTGAAGAAAGATTTTTTTTTTTTAATTTCTTTTTTAAAGTGTGACACTGGGACAGGCAGAAACTGCCCTCATCAATAAAGGCCCGGGCACGAGAAAATACCAAGATGAAGGAAAAGAAAAAGGTTAAGGGCAAGGCAGAGATGAGGTAATGTCACACAAAGGAAAACGACAGACAGAAAAAAACAGTCGAAGTACAGAGGACCCAGAGATATGGAGGACTAGGCTCTTAGATGATGATATATCTGCTTTTTGAAGGATGAAAGGTCATAAGAATTAGGAAAGACAGAAGGGGGAGATGAGTTCCAGAGTCTGCAGGTAGATGGGAAGAAGCAGTCGCTGCACCAACCAATCCGCGAGCTACAAATCTCCACACAGTACCTGTGAGATGAGGCTGCTTGGCGAGTGTTACGCGGCCTCGGCAGTGGAGGAGGGATGCAACTCGTCAACTCATCAGAGCAGCGATGGAAGTAGTAGCGATAGAAAAGCTAAAGGGAAGATACCTTATGGCGAAGAGAGAGAGAATCCAGGTTAGAAGTAAGAGAAGGATCATTAATGAGTCTGACTGCCTTAGATTCAACCGTATCAAGAAGATAAGTAAAGGAAGAAGCACCCCAGATGTGTGAGCAGTATTCTAAGCAGGGGCGGATAAGACCTTTGTAAATTTTAAGTAACTGCAATGAGGAAAAGTAATGACGAAATCGAAACAAAACCCCCAATTTTTTGGATGAAGATTTAGAAATTTGGATTATGTGATTCCTCCAAGACAAGTTAGAGGGTATATGGATTCCTAATATATTGATAGAGTTAAGAGGGTAAATTTCATTAGTTTCGAAGACAATAGGGTTATCAGGAGGAGAAGAAGATAAAGAGATAGCCAGAAACTGTGTCTTGGAGGCATTGAATTTAACTAAATTTTGAGTGCCTCATTCAGGTACTCTCTGCAAATTGGAGTTGAGTGTAGAAGAAAGAGTGATACAAGATTGATTACGAGTTACCGATGAAGGTTGTGAAGAAAAGGCAGAGGAAAAGTGAAGGGTAGAATCATCGGCAAAGGCATGAAGAAGAGAGGAAGATGGGGATTGTAGAAGATCATTGATGAAGAGAAGGAAGAGAGTAGGTGAAAGAACAGAGCCTTGTGGAACACCACTGGTAACAGAGAAAGGGCTAGATGTCGCGCCATCAACAACTACAGATATAGAACGGTCAGTAAGAAAACTGGAAAAGAGAACAGAAAGAAGGGGTAAAGCCATAGGCAGGGAGTTTGGCCAACAGAGCCTTGTGCCAGACTTTGTCAAAAGCCTTAGAGATATTAAGGGCAACGACATAGGAGTCCTCATAGTTCCTCAGAGAAGATGACCATACATGAGTAAGATAGGACTGGAGATCACCATTGGATCTTGCCTTGCGGAAGCCGTACTGGTGATTGGAGATAAGTGAGTTAGATTCAAGGCGTTTCAAGAAGTGAGCATTGAGCAAAGTTTTGAAAACTTCAGCAATAGAGGAGGTTAGAGCAATAGGTCGGTAGTTAGAAGGAATAGAGCGGTCGCCCTTCGTAGTATGCAATAAATGAAAGAATTTGCTTTATCTTGTTAAAAAGAGATTCAATGTAGTACATAATCAGCACATGTCAATATCAGATCCTCATTTAAATATTACCTAACTCTCCTGGAACAGTTCGTTTTGGCTCTTGAAATTTTGCTTGAAATACATCAAATTAGGTTGTTTACTTGGGATATGCAAAATGATAATATTACATTTTCTCAAACATATGCACCATACCTGTTGGACTAATGATTTTGAGAGTTTTTTGTATATCCAAACAAGAAATTTTCTGTTTATACACCTAGTTCTTAAAATAACGCGAAGATAGGTTCCCAGAAGTGCCGCGTATTGTAATTTTCGTGTAATTTAATGAGTAATTTTCCATAAGGAGCAATGAAAATGGGCATTGATACGTTCCACAACCATCCATAGACACACTATGCCAAAGATATAAGATAAGTAAAACATTTTATAAGTACAAAACAAAGCGGAAAGACCTGCAGTTATTTATATTAACATGCAAATAGTGTACAGTATAAAAGATATGCAGATTTACTGTACAGTAAACAAGTTAATGCACTCTGTTATGCGGTGGGCAACAGGCATACACTGGGACGTGCATGTTGGTGGTGAGCACGAGGATGCAAACGTTTTGCCACCTATGTATCAGCTGATACACCCTCGCATGCTATTTTCCTGACGATAATATATCGAAAGTTTGTTTGCTGTTTGTTCTTAATGCTTTTTTTCCATTATCTTCATAATATTTGATTGCATTAAGCGGTAGAAGAGGAGGAGGATGCGGGGGAACGAACCTCTATCGACAAACGTTTTGCCGCGTCTGCATCAGCTTATGCTTATCACTATTCAGGCACAATATCTTACTCGTAGAATATTTATTTACTCACTCGTTTTGGGGTTTATCTAATTTTCAAGATTATAGTATTAGTAATATTCCTTGGTTATAAACATTATTCTATCTTCTTTACATATCGACCATGCTGCACAAAATCTAAACGTAAACAAATCAGCTGAGAGTGAAAGAAAACTATACAATTCGTTACAAAGAAAACGTATATCGTACTGTATGGGAAACTTAAATGATATATATATATATTCCCTACACGCTATTTCCCTGATGATATTATATCAAAAGTTTGTTTGCTGTTTGTTCTTAATGCTTTTTTCAATTTTCTTCATAATATTCGATCGCATTAAGCGGTAGAAGAGGAGGAGGATGCGGGAGAATGAACCTCTATCCACAAACGTTTTACCACTTCCGTATCAGCTGATGCACTCATGCACGCTATTTCACTGATAATATTATAAATGAAAATGTGTTTGCTGTTTGTTCTTAATGCTTTTTTTAAATTTTCTTCATAATATTCGATCACATTAAGCGGTAGAAGAGGAGGAGGATGCAGGAGATCGAACCTCTATCCACAAATGATTTGCCACTTCTGTATCAGCTGATACACCCTCGCACGCTATTTCCCTGACAATATTATATCAAAAATTTGTTTGCTGTTTGTTCGTAATGCTTATTTCCATTATCATCATAATATCCGATTGCAGTAAGCGGTAGAAGAGGAGATGGATGGCAGCAAAGTGCCTCCGAGGCAGTCGATTATTTACTAAAATGAAATTTTTTTTAGAATTTTTTTGCAGGGGTGTTAATCGCGAATTTCGTACTTTTTTACTATTATTTTTTAGGGGCGTTATTTTAATTTTGCAGATTATAAACACGCAGAAAAAGGGAACAAGGTGTACTTGTATTTGACTTTGAGATGTTTTAATGGGTCTCTGCATGCAAATACTGCCAATATCTCTCCTCCTAACTTAACCTTACTGAAAGTAGGCATCCTCCATTTACTCAGTCCATTCTGGTAAATGCATTTGTTCTCATTTTGTTGTTTGCATTTTCTGTGTAAAATTAAATTATGTATTTTGTTAGATCCCCGAATCTTGTTTTCATACTTTTGTACCATTTTCTTGCTTTTGTACCATTTTCATACATTCATACTATTTTCTTACTTTTAGGTTGAGCTGGAGAAGTTAAACACCGCCACGGATGACATAAATAAGTTGGAAGCTAAATTAGAGGTAAGGGAAAGTACTGTTAATAAACTTTGATGATGCTCTTCCATTTCTCTCATTTGCTTTAATGCCATATAAGCTCGATTTGATGTTATGGTGCCTTTTCATATTTTATTTTTCATGTTACTTGTTTGTTTTGTCCTTAATGGGGTAGCAGAGAGAATTTCACCTTTGTATTGATTTGTTTTCCTCGGAGACAACTAAAAGAATTCCCCCAATGTATTCCTTTGTTGTCGTATACGACGAAAAGAATTCCACCTTTGTATTCCTTCAGTGTCTTAGGAGACAAATAAGAGAATTCCATCTTTGCATTTCTTCGTTGTCCTAGGAGACAAATAAAATAATTCCACCTTTATGTTTCTTCGTTGCTGTAGGAGACCATTAAAAGGCATATCCCGTGTAATGAGGGATTACAACTTCTAATGCTTATTCCTAGTGTTTGTTGCAAGAATAGACTCAGTACATTAAATAATGCATAAATTGTTAGGGGTAGGTTAGTCATTAACCTAACTTCATTTGTTGCAAGAACAGACTCAGTACAATAAATAACCCCTGAATTGTTAGGGGTAGGTTAAGCATTAACCTTACCTCATCCAGGTTAACCTAATGTAACCGTTGCTAATCTCTACCTGATTCAGAATGAGGATCTTAAATGTTAGTTAAGCGTTAAATGTTTCACTGTGTGTTCTCAACCTTTTTCAGGAGGCAAATTATGTATTCAGAACAACTCTCACAGAGTCCACAGCCAGGCTCAAGGCTTTGGCGAAGAAATTGGGCAATTGCATCGAGAAAGCGCGGCCGTTCTACGAAGCGCAAGAACTGGCTCGTTCATCCCAATTGGAGTGTCAGCGAGCTGCTGTGCAGTACCAGAGAGCGAATGGTACAATGCCATTTCTGTTGGATTTTTTTTTGTGTCACTTGTAGTCCCCATTTGGGGGTGGACTCAGGTAGGATGAGGTTGGATGCCTTTCTTTTCACCCCGCTGTGGGCTCGAATTTGAGTATATCAACAGTCGAGCACTCTGCCAGTTATGCTGTAGTGGTCCCCATTTTAGGGTATGATACACCTGCCAAAACCAAAGTCCTTTGCAAGAAGGCATTGTCATAGCCCTTAGTAGAAAAGGGAGTCCATGACGTAAAACTAATTGCATATTAAGGGCCGTTCTTGGTCTATCCAAAGTTCAATGTCCATTCGTGTGAAAATGAAAATATTCATAGATAGTATTAAGCAAACTGCTGTTGTCTCCTTTTATTATTCCTGTGGATCTCCATAATCGTAGCTTGCAGAATAGTCGATGCGGTGACTGCTGCTTCCCTCCCACTTCCAGACTCTGGAACTTACTTCCTCCTCCTGTCTTTTCTAATTCTTATGACCTATCTTCCCTCAAAAAGCTAATCTGTCATCATCATCTCAGGGCCTAATCCTGCCATACCACTAGGTCTTAATTACTTTGGCTATTCTGTCCTTTTCCTATTGTGTATCATTCTCTTATTTTTACCTTGTCCTTAAGCTGCTGCTCTAACTCCTCAATGTTTTCTTGGTTCCTGGGCCCAATGGGGTACTTTTGATGCTTGTTCCGGTGAATGATAATGAAACATACAAAGCCAAAACAAAATTCTAAAGGCAGGACTCAATGGCTTGTTGCAAATTACATATTTACCTCATTGGGGCACAGTTTGCTGAATTTGGGGCTAAATACATTTCTATTTGTGTGTATTCAGGAGCTATATTCCCTCTTACAAAGGGGGTGGTTGACTCGGAGCAAACAACCTTAATGTTTATGGGAGGGGATTTCCAATCCCATTAATCTGCCCCATTTCATCAATATTTATGACGTGTAGGGGAACACAGAAGTATTCTTGCCCCCTCCCTCGAGGGGATTTCCATTAGTAATGGGTAATAATTAGTTAGTGGCTGGTTTTGTCGTGTGCACAAGTTTGATTCATGAGTTCGTCGGTTTGAGACCCATCATGGTTCAAGGTTAGAGTCGTCATTCACTCAAGATAACAGTTACACTTGCCAAAACCGATGTCCTTCAGAAGAAGGCAACGTCTGAGCTTTTAATAGAAAATGGAGTTTGTGACGTAAAACTGAAATTGGTAATAATTAGATAACAACTTACTAGAAACTACCTAAATATTTTTCGTGCCCATGATGACGTTGAGTCTTGTTTCAGCACTGCATCAAGCTGCCAAGGAAACCATTGCACTGGCAGAAGAGAGATTCGTCAACAGTCGCCATGAACACTGGCAGTTCGATTCAGCGTGGCAGGAGATGCTCAACCATGCCACAATGAAGGTAACGTTGAAGATATCAATGGCTGGTTTTAGTTTAATGTTCTTTATATCTGGGGAGGTGCTTTTCACGAACATATTGCAATGGAAATTATAGTTTTGATTATTATTATATTTCATTTAAATATTTGGCCTTAAATTTTGATGATCATAATGTAATGTCATGAAATTCATGCCCATAGTATTATTGCCCCATAATTTGAGGATGAAATTTTGATGACTGTATTGTCATGAAAATGATAATAATCATTTTGAAATTATGAGATTGACATGTACGTCACACAAGTGTCCAACTCAACTTGCTGATAAAGGGTTAATTCCATTCACTGTAAAGTATGGAGAATTGTGGATTTCATCTACTGTGTACAGTAAAATTAGTATCAACTTTGCAGGTAATGGAAGCCGAGGCTCAGAAGGCAGCCAGCGAACGTGAGCACATGCGTAGAGCGGCGGCCTTCACGCAGGCAGAACAACGAGTGCAGCAATTACAGCGCGGACTCAAGTCATCCATTAACAAGTCGCTTGTCTATTTTGACGAAAAAAATGCTATTCAGAGTCAACTTGAGACTTTAAAGGAGAGAGTCCAGCAACTGCAAAAAGCTATTGCATCTTCGAAATCAACTTACGCTCAGTCACTTAGAAATTTGGAGCAGGTAAGGATCGATCGCTGGTGTCTCTTGGTAGTTTCTGCTTTGGTTTGATTTGCTAAACTATATTGGATTGACTTTCCATTGAATTTTAGGGGTAAGTTAAACAATATATTGCTTGTGTAGAATATAAATAAGATTTATTTAGACTTAAACTTTGTACCTCTCTTGTATTTCATTATTTCATATTGCATAGTGACGAGGGAGTGAGAGTTCTACTTTCACATATCCTGCACGCCCTGAAATTAATTTTTAATTTTATTTTCGTTCTGAAATACTCCTGACGTATGTGGTTGCTAGAGTTAGAAGGGGCCCAAAAGCCATACCCCTATTTTTGTGCAAATGAACAGAGAAATTGTGCAACTTGCACAGGATGTACAAAAGTTACGGTGCTCAACCTTCTGTACTGGGGCCTGTGTAGTCGAGTATACCGTGCTCACTTTGACCATGTGAGAGAACCTTTTTTTTTTTTTTTTTTGAGTGTGACACCGGGACAGGCAGAAACTGCCCTCATCAACAAAGGCCCGGGCACGAGAAAATACCAAGACGAAGGAAAAGAAAAAGGTTAAGGGCAAGGCAGAGATGAGGTAATGACACACAAAGGAAAACGACAGACAGAAAAAAACAGTCAAAGTAAAGAGGACCCAGAGATATTGAGGACTAGGATCTGAGATGACGATAGATCTGCTTTTTGAAGGATGAAAGGTCATAAGAATTAGGAAAGACAGAAGGAGGAAGAGAGTTCCAGAGTCTGGAGGTAGATGGGAAGAAGTAGTCGCTGCACCGACCAATCCGCGAGCTACAAATCTCCACACAGTACCTGTGAGATGAGGCCGCTTGGCGAGTATTACGCGGCCTCGGCAGTGGAGGAGGGATGCAACTCGCCAACTCATCTGAGCAGCGATAGAAAAGCGAAAGGGAAGATACCTTACGGTGAAGAGAGAGAGAATCCAGGTTAGAAGTAAGAGAAGGATCATTAATGAGGTTACCCCCAGCCTTGACTCAACATCGCAGAATGTGGTGTTTAGGCCCATTCTAACTTGACAACCTCATATAAGGTGTGCATTTGTGTTTTGCTTATTATGGTAAAATGACTATTGTCTTTTAATGCAGATTTCTGAAGAGATTCACGAGCAGCGCAGGTGTAAGCTTCCTCGCGAACCGGGCGTTGGGGCGGAACTAACGCCACCCGAAGTATCCAACGCTCAGTGCTTCGACTTTAACGGGAAGTCATTCACGCCACTTGAAGAGATTACTGCTAAGGATGAGAAGGTAGATTCATCTTTGCCGTTTTATGCATCTTTATTTTTCCTACAAAAAAGGTTGATGAGGTAGATGAAAAATACTTGCACTATTCTTTTACCCCCACAAGATGCTTGACTTAAGTACAGAGCATGTGAATGAAATAACATATTAGTTACAGATTAATTTATAACCTTATTTTCCTGCAGTATTGGGAAACCCTTCGGGAGAAGCTTGAGAGACTGCAGATGAAGAACCAAAACAACTTGTCTGCAGAAAAAGACAATTTGTCCGACATGGAGTTTCCTGATGGCCGCGAACGCACCGTGACGGGCAGCAGTTGTGCGTCGGATCGAGATTTCGAGCACTCATACGAAGTGGAGAGAATAATAAGTGGCGAAAGTAGCACAGGCTCTGAGAGCGAAGGGCCTCTGAGTCCTTATGAAGGGAAGGAAAGTTTTGAGGAAGGTAATGAAAATACCAGAGTCACTGTGGCAGATAAGGATAAGGCGAATGCTTTTGGATTTGCAGGGTCAGAGTTTCCTCTACCTGAGGGTTATTTTAATGCGAAGAGAACAAGTAAGGAAATTTCTCTTGAGCAGGTTAGGATAAAGGCAAAAAACGTAGAAAAGATTGGAGACAGGAATAAGAAATATGAGACTACCTTTGTTGACGAGAAAATGAATACCAATCATGAAACACCAACGGATGTTCCATTGGATTTAAGAACTAAGGGAAGAGTGTTACCTGTGCACGAGGTCGATAATGAAGGATATTGTTTAAATTCCGAGAATGACAATGTTAATGGTGTCAATAATAACTGTGATATTCCTTCAGCTCATTCTGTGGTAAAGGAGCATGCCGAACCGACGTTACCTTCGGAGCAAGAGGTTATATTAGAAGATATTGATGATAGCGATTTAGATGAGATTAATATGAACATTGACAATAATAATGAGTGCGATGCTCGCACAGAAAAAGAAACTGGGGACGGTGCCTCGTCCCCTCCCCCCGCCATGTGCCAACCAGTCAAAGGCTTGAGTGCCATCCCCGAGGCTCAGGAAACTTAAAACAGAAGATATTGCGGGACATACCAGTGTGAAATGTATTATTAGAGACTTTTGGTTCAATTTATCAGTCGTTATATGTTGTCTGTTATATATTGTAAGTTAATATATTATAGAAAATTAAGTATGTTAATGTTTATAGGATAAATGGCCATTATGCCTTACCTGAGTGCTTGCCAGTGATAAGGTGAATCTGTTCTAAGATCAAACTATTTGTAAGAGTGGAATGCGATATTCTTAAAATTCATTTCTCAGATTTTGGAAATTGGTGGGCCCAATTTTGAATATTTTTTTCTATTTCATTTTCATGGAGTAGTGCAAAAGCGAACATGAAAATTCTCTTTATGCAAATAGAAAGCATTGAAATACTTGTGTGATTGTAAACTTGATATTAGGAATACTGTAGTTCCAATGGACTAGAATAATGAACCGAATGGTTGTAACAGCATTAGCTATAACTATAACTACCAAGCAAATAATCAAAAACTTTTATGACCTAAGTAGACATTTAGATGTTGAGATTATGAAATTCTTATCAGTTTGGCATTCATGTTATAAATACTGTATCACTAAAATAAAAGAGCGTATATATTTTTATACTTAGTAAAGTGTTATTAATTGTTACTTTTAGGATTATATTTGGTCTTGGTAATGAAATTGGTCTTGATGTAATGTGATTATACTCAATATATTAATGCGCTGAAGCTTGGCAGTGGAGTAGAAAGAATACTATGCATGTATTCCTTGTGTAATTTTTTTTTTTTTTTTAACTTGAATGTACAAAGAAAATTGCCCTCATCAGGTCCGGGCACCAAGAAAACATTGAGAATAAAAATTAGCATTTTAAGGACGAGGCAGAAATAAGAGAATGTATGCTGTAAGAACTTGCTATAAGGTATACCCCTGGTGATGGATGATAGAGAATATCCCCTGGTATGTTCTGAGTGTTGCAAGAGGTTACTTGAATGGATAAGGGAGCAATGGGCTGGCATTTCCTTCCTTAGTATTTCTTTTTTGTCTTTGCAAAACATTAGATAGAAAAATTGCAGAACCATTCTAGTTTCCCTTTTTGCAGCATTTAGGGAATGCCTTTGTGGAATTCTTTCTGATTTCGTCTTGAGGGATGACTCTGAGTCTCTTGTGTTTGTGGTATTTTTTATTTTACTATGAGTTTCCACATCCTTGACATAAAATGAAATTTTAATGTATTTCAATGAACGGACCCAGACTGGGGTGCTTTGGAATAAGATTTGCTTTGAGGATTAAGATACAGTATACTGCATATGGTTTCTTACATTTCAACAGTGTCTACTTTATATGGAAGCTTTGAAACCACATTGTTTGCCTTTTAACCATGATGCCATATTGTATAAGAGCCACTTGGTGACCTTGGCTGAAAAAATTGGAAGCAGCAGTTTGTCAGCAGAATCCCACTCAATCCAACGGGGTGACCTTGGCTGAAAAAAAAAAGGAAGCAACCGTTTGCCAGTGGTATCCCACTGAATCCAACAGAGTGACCTTGGCTGAAAACAAAAAGGAAGCAGCAGTTTGCCAGCAGTATCCCAACTGGATGACCTTGGCTGAAAAAAAAAGCAGTAGGTTTTAAGCAGGCTGTATCGTCTCTTCTTTTTATAAGCTGATCTGTGATTAGAAAAGTTTTTTATTTTTACTCAGTAGCCCCATTCCCCTTGTAGGGGGATGGCTGCATCAAAGAACACCCATTCACTACAAGCCAAAGCACACCTCAGGCACTCTTCTTAGCTCCATGGGGATAAAGGGTTGCCTGAATTTTTCCTACCGACCTGCTTGGGCCATCCGCTGGGTACGTGGCGAGTATCTTGTACCGCGAGACCTAACTTTTTAAATCTCTGTACAGGTATATCAGTGTATGGAATATTAGATTCATGGTCTCATTTGTGATTTGCTGGTAATGTAAATGTTCGAAAATTTTCATTTTTTCAATGTGACTTCTTCGTCTATGAACATTTGATGTGGTACCACTGTAGCATAATCCTCATAACTTCTTATTTTAAGAGACAGTCCACTATTGGTAAATGTTCAAGCCCAAAGAGAAGCTATGTCAGCATTCAAATATATAAATGATATGATGATTATATAAACTCGTTTTCATATGTGAAAACATAAAACTTATTTCGCCTCTGGTTGGGATTCGACTGAGATACGTACTTTAATTTGTCAATCAGATTATGTGTCCTAAGTTTGAATCCCAACTGGGTGCTATGATAGAAACTTTGACTTCAAAATCCTTATTCTGAAACATGTCAGAATCGAACGTATGTTCTTCTATGTTATCAGTAAGTGTTATTATTTGTTCGATCTGTGAAAATAATGACAATGATAAATGTGCCTTAAATATCCTATTTCTGCACATTTTCTTATTAGGTTATTGATAATGTCATAACAGGTTTTCTCTTTCATTGAATATGTGAAACTTGAGTTTCAGTTGTAATATTTGCAGTGTCATCATCGTCAA
This sequence comes from Halocaridina rubra, assembly GCA_037179515.1. NCBI lineage: Eukaryota > Metazoa > Arthropoda > Malacostraca > Decapoda > Atyidae > Halocaridina > Halocaridina rubra. The sequence continues at coordinate 51,982 of JAXCGZ010007608.1, forward strand.
ATCTTTCGGCTTCTCCCCTCAGGGGTCACCACAGCAAATCAGTCTTATCCATATCGCCGTATCCCTTGCATCCTCCACTGTCATACTGCACACTGTCATGTCCTCCTTCACCACATCCATAAACCTCTTCCCCTCCTGCCTGGCAGTTCCTTCCTCAGCGGCCTTCTCCCAAGATCGCATCCCTCCTCAGCACATGTCCAAATCATTTCAACCTTACCTCTCTCACCATGTCCCCAAATCGTCCTACCTGCGCTGTTCCTCTAATATACTTATTCTGTACAATTATGTCTATAATACTTCTTTAATTTTATAATTATTTTTTCTGTAGAATGCTGATATTGTTGGTAATCCAGCTTTAGGAGAATGGAAAAATCTTGTATGTTGTACAGTATCAGGAACACATGAGATGTAATTTTTGTAATCAGAATTTGTATGAATCTTATCAAAATAAAAAACTATCATCAGATAGTAGCTTGTGCTTTACAGATTACAAGATGAATAACAGAAATATCATAAAAATATATAAACATTCAGTTGGTCATGTTATATTATTAGAAGATAAATTGGCTCTAATTTTGTAAAACGAATGTATAGGAATTATATACTAATGGGGAATCCAACTACCATCATGTATCAGCTGATTGTATACAGAGTGAAAGATGAACAGCGAAATTTCCTAAAATGCTTGGACTTAACCTTTAATTGAGCTCTGGTTTTCATGCACACATTCCCCCTGTCTCGTTTTGCTGCATTTGTTGCTCGTGCATCGCGTCATCTCGTTAACGTGCCACAGAGCATCGTGTGTATTTCCTTTTCAAACCATGCTTCGTTATTTGTGCTGCTTGTCACTTGACTCTGTCCATTTTGCCCCCTCTTCTTTATGGTGGGTATATTTACATATGTTACATTCTCCATCATCATCTTCATTAACGTTTCACGTTCACTTGGACTTTGGCCACTGGAGTGCCATCTGACTCTGTGTCGTTTTCATCCTCTTGCTCTGCTATGTGCTCCTTGCCTATGAAATATTGATTATATGTTGAAGCTATCATTGATGGCATACACTCTCACCTCCACTACCCTCATTCCAGTATATTCAATATATCCTTTAGGATTATCTTTAAATATGATTGGATGTGCTCGACGTAAACTGTTGAAACTGTGATCATGCAATAGACATAAAAAGGGACTTATTCTAGTGGCCTTTTAGGTATGGAACATAAAACCTCATTGCGAGGCTATTGTTTAAAGGTATAAAAAAAAACCACGTAACTCGAGTCTGTGATTTCTCGCAATTATCTTAAGCCTAGAATATATATTGTTACTGATGCTAATGAAGCCAAGTTGTATTTCTGTTGTGAGTGCTCCATAATCTTGGTTTACTTGTTTCCAGCTCTTCTGTTTTGAAGAGTTACCCTAACACCTACTTGTTCTGAAAAGCCATTTTGGAATGTTAAAGGGCGCTTCGTTCTCATTTGCTCATTTAATTAAGAGTGGTCTTGCAATTTGGTAATGGCGAATGTTTAAATTTAAGGTGGAAATTTATGTACACACCTTAGAAAAAGTATTTGTGTTGGTTTCAACTTGTTCTGCCCGTCCTCACTGTTAGTTTGTGTTTGCTAATGACATCAGAACTGCCGCCATATTTACTAATGATGTCACGACGGTATGTTTACGTGGGTCAGCTGGGCAGAGAGCTGTTACAGGACTGTGCGACGCAGCTAAGGCTTGAGCAAAGGAAGTGACCGTATAGTAGACTGAAGCACCTAGACTTCCTAGTTAATTTTAGACATAATAACCTGTCGGTGTATTGGAGTCGAGTTGGACAACCTGGGGTTGTTATGGTGGGTCTAGACAACTCTAGAATATCATTGTAATTTTCCCACGCTTTTGTTAACTTATTTGACTTATTTTAGCTTCTTAATCTAATATAGCACGTTTGCGTGTACCCCAGATTTAGATATTTAATAAACTCTGACCTATTTTTGCTTTCGTCATCTAATTTAGCACTTTTGAGTGTAACCCAGAATTAAAACTAATGAACTGTGGCTTAATTTAAGTTTCTTTATGTAATTTATCACGTTTGAATGTAACGCAAAGCATTAGTGAAGTTTGATCTAATTTAGCTTTCTTAATCAAATTTTGCACACTTGAGTGAAATCCAGATTTAATACTAATGGAGTTTGACCTAACTTAACTTTCTTAATATAAATTAAGACGTTTGAGTGTAACCGAAACTTCAAACTTTAATTAGCTTTGAACTAATTTAAGTTTCTTATGCTAATTTTGCACATTTGAACTCAAAACCTGACTGGAATAAGTCTTTTGTGAAGTTAGATTTGGTTATCTGGAATTCTTTGACCTCAGGGAGTGCGGTTTCATATTAAGGCATTTTTTAAGCTTTGATTAGCAGTACCATATGTTGAAATGTAGTTCAGATTACTTTACAAAGTTTTTTTATGTGGAGTTCCCTCTTTACACTTATACTAAAATTTCAATTTGTCATATTAATTTGATTAGCGTATTATTAAACCTTCCTGAAGCAGATTTGATTTTTGGCAATGCCTTGTTGCTGTAAATATGATAATTAAGTAGTACAGTATTTTTATTTTATTTTTAATCTTTTAACATCTTGCTATATCCCATTCAAGAATAGCAGTGTTGCCATATTGAGAGAAAAACAGTGATTCAAGCCCTTTAGCAGAGCTCAGGTGTGTACTCTGTCTTGGCTAAGTGGTAGCTTTCGAGTTTGATTTGCCAGGTTGAGGGTTCGCGGCCCACAACTTTCTGAGGTTTGAGAGGGTATTCACTCAGGGTAACAGTCTCACTTGCCTAAGCCAAAGTCCTTCACAAGAAGTTACCGTACTAGCCCTTAGTAGAAAGGGACTCCATGAGGTAAAACCAGTTGCAACGGAGCTCAGGTGTGGGATGCAAAGGTTTTAACAAGGTCTGTCTGTGACAAAACATTCGCAGAATGTAGTGGTTTTTCTTAGGAGTAGAAGAAAGGATCTGTTAATTATAAATAGAATGGTAAAGTGGCTCCAAAAAGAAACCAGAAATATACTCCCTATGTGTGATTTAAAGCAATATTTCACAGGTGTTTAATTTGGTAATAAAAAAGGGCATCCAGTCTTAATTCTCCAGCTCCAACCTATCCGTCGTAACTCCCATTTGAATGGTGATCAATAGTGCCACAGAAAATTTCACATATCAGACCTTTGACTTTGTAATAGAATTCTAATATTCTAGACTCTAGTTTTGTTTCTGCTACATCTATTTAATGCTCGTATGAATTCGGCTCTCTTTTTTAATAAAGTTGTTTAACTGTCGAACATATTGCTTCTGTGTTGGTTATTGGTAATGAATTTTTAGATCTTTAAAGTTATTTGGTACCTTCAGCTAATAAAACTAGTACAAACTAATGGTTGTACAGGTCAATACTGTAAATTGTTTAATATCTTATTGGTGCTAATGAAATTTAATATTTTAACAGTTGTACATAAGCTCGTCTGTGTGTGAGTAAAAATTACGCAATCTTTGCATTCTATTCAGCCATTCTAGATTGAATATATTTTATTTTGTGTTAATAGGTGTCTGTTTCTTTACTGTATTATTTTTATAAGCATGGCTCCATTATGTATATTTTGCAAATATTGTCATTAATTTTAGTTGGAATTGTACATTTGTATTTTGTGTTGTGAACTCTCCCTTGTAATGTGTTCATAGAAATTATGAAAATTTATACTTGCAGTACTGTCTACAAGAAGATTAAATGTATTTACAAATATTGTCATTCATTTTAGTTGGGAAAATATGTTTGTAATGTGTGTTCTGAACTCATCATCTGAAGTGTCCCTTGTAATGTGTTCAGGAAAATTATGAAAATTTAAACCTGTAGTACTTTCAACAAGAATAATAAATGTATTTGCAAATACTGTCATCACTTTAAGTTGGGAGTGTACATTTGTATTGTGTGTTCTGAACTCCTCATCTGAGCACTCCCTTGTGATGTGTTCGAAAAAATTATGAAACTTTACGCTTGTAGTACTTTCTGCAAAAATAATAAATGTATTTGCAAATATTGTCATTGATTTTAGTTGGGAATGTACGTTTTTATTGTGTGTTCTGAACTCCTCATGTGAGCACTCCCTTGTGATGTGTTCGAAAAAATCATGAATATTATACCCTTGCAGTGCTTTCTACAAAAATAATACATATAGAGGATTTGCAAATACTGTCATTATTTTGGGAATGTATGTTGCATTGTGTGTTCTGAACTCATCTGGACACCCCCTTGTGATATGTTCAGGAAAATTATGAAAAGTTTTGCCTGCAGTGCTTTCTGCAAGAATAATAAATGTATTTGCAAATACTCTCATTAAGTTGGGAATTACGTTTGTATTGTGTGTTCTGAACTCCTCATCTGGACATCCCCTTTTTATGTGTTCAGGAAAATTATGAAAATTTACGCTTGCAGTGCTTTCTACAAGTACAATAATGAGAATTATGTAATGGTCACAATGATATTGATATGTGTTTGCAATTATCACTTTTCCTAAGTTTGTTGTTCATGTTGAAAAAAAAAGAATATCTTAAAAAAATAAATTCTTTTTTTTTTGTTATATTCTGGGTAATGACTTTATTAACTGCTTATTTAAATTTTTTATTCCACACACACACACACTGGGACAGGCAAAGAAAATTGCCCTTATCAGTCATAGGACCATGAAGACCTAGAGTAAAGAGGAACAGAGATGGGGAGTGTTGTAACATATCAGTTGTTAGGGGGCAATGAGAACTGTGTATTTTTATTATTATTATTTTGTGTTCAAGGCTTTGCCCTTACTTGAAATCAGTTTCTGTAAAGAAATTATGAACTCTATTTTGACTTGTATCCAGAAAGTATAAATTAATGTAATTATTATCTTGTGAATTTGTGTGAAAAAGTATTTACTGTTTCAGATACATTCTGAATTGGAAAATAGCTATTGCTTCTACCTTATGTCTGAAATCCAAATTTGCTGTCTTTTTTATCTGTAGAAAGTCATTTATGAAACGTTTTACTTCTTTGTTTTTAGCTTAAACTGTTCTCTACATTAGGTCGCTGTTTCCTTTTAACCTTTTCCTGACTCGTTTGTCCTGTTCCTTTAGCCCCATACCCTGCATATCATTAGTTGACCAGTCCTCTACATGGGGTCACTGTTTAATGCTAGCCTTTTTCACCTTTTCCTGTCTAGCGTATCTTGTTCCCTTATCCTCTTGTCCCTCATATCATTTAATATATTATTCTTCCATTGGAGCTTTGGCCTTCCTCTAGACTTATTTCGATATGCAAAATTGCTGTCTGCATCATTTCATTCTGTTTTATCAATGTTTTGTTACGGAGGACATGCTTTGAGGACCAAATTGCAAATTTCTCTCCACGTTTTCAGTTGAGAGTTGTTAGAAATTGTATTATTACTTCTAACTTGTTTCTTAAACATAAACCAACTTCTAAGATATCGTTGAGTGAAGTATGATTTTTTCTGAGATACAAGATTGCTTATCTGTATTAAATATTTAGAATTTTTTGCATTTGCTGCTTTTGAATTGTGTGTGATATAACATATTATGTATAAAATTAGTTTATAAATGTTAAAAGATATTACATTATATTATTCTCACTTGTTTCTGAGATACAAAGTATAGTTGTTTATTATTAATTTAGAGTTGATGGGTAAATTATGTTGTGAATACCTGATATGTTTCTTGAAGACTTAAATGACTTTATGCATTATCAGTTGATTGTTGTTGTTGTTGTTGATGTTCCCTAGGCTGTCTGGCCAAATAGCCCCAAGTCCCTGAGAAAGACATGGTCTTTTGCACACAGCTCTCGGGAAATGTATGTTGTTTTGTTGGCGTATATGGTTGTATGCCCCATCGCTGGGCGATTACCTCAATTGAGTGTTGTCGCATAAGATGCATTCATGTTCGAAGTGCAAACTTTCTGTCTGTATTATCTGTTGAGTTGTTAAAAGAGTGTTATTATCGTATCAGGTCATATCTGATATCCAGAATAGCTACATTTATTATAGGAAGAGATGGCAAAACTTGTCTTCTCTTTTTATGTAATTGGATTTGCGTCATAGACTCCCTTGTTTATTAAGGACTGGGATGGTGCATTCTTATGAAGGACTTTGGTAATGGCAGATGTGATCATTATCCTGAGTGAATGCCCTCTCTAACCTCAGCCTGTGACGGGCTGCAATCCCTCAACTTGATGCTTCAGAGCAGTGGACGCTACCACTTTACCAAGGTGACCACCGCAGTGCATATGTGCTATTGACAGGAGTGTATTTATAACTTTATCGAAACATTGTTGCCCATACTAAAGGCACTAAATTATCTTTTGCAACTCTATTTATTACTGAGATTAAGATAGTGTATAATGCCTCATGCCTTTCAGGAAATAGTGTGCTACTCTTAGTGCTGTTTTTATGTTGCATTATTGAGGTTTTGACGAAGATGATAGATATAAGATGTCACCATTGCTTGATTATCTTATGTGCTCTTGTTTGATATTCTGTTACTTAGTAAGAGAATTCGTATATATACAAGAAGTTTATATTAGTAATGAATAGGCTTAAAATTGAGGTAATTATTGTTGCTAAGACTGAATATGGACTTTGGATTACTAGAGTGAGAAAGCCTTTTTGTTCTTTTTCATTTCAGAAATTACCGTTTTAAATGTGCCATTTTTCTTGTTTGCCGTAGAATAATTACATAGTAGATTTTAGGTTATATTATTGTAATTACTTGTGTCTTTTTGCCTTGTTAACTACTGTACTGTTCTATAATTTCATCTCTTTTGTATATTTCATATAACCTTCTATAAATATATATTATTTGAAGCTTTTAACTTATTCTGTAAACTACTTATTATATTCCTTGGGAAATTTAAATTTTTTTTTAGCTAGTTCTCTCCTGTGTTATACCTGACAATATTAGATAAAGGATGTGAAGAAGTTTCCACTCAGGTAAGCTTTTAAAGCCTGTCAGTGGGATCAGTCCAACAACTGATTGAATTGAATTGAATTAAAGAGAAGACAGGGATCATCACCCTGAGGGCATTCTTCCCCAGGAAAGGAAAATAAGTTGGAGAGGGAAGCAAAGAAAGTCCCAAATGAGGTTTGATTTTAGTTAATCACCTGTATTGTGGATAAAAGGTTGCACTTACCTATAAAGTCAATAATCTTATTAAAAGAAAACATCTGATTCTGCAAGCATCAGAAATGGATTTAAATTTTGTGCACCAAAGCACTCACGTCTGGTGTTACTGTATTACAGTTTATCAAGACATGTTTAAGTGTTAGTAGAGCTTTGCATCTTTCACATACTGGTCCATTATGTTCTCCAGCCATCAGCTATGCATGTTTAAGGTTAGTGTGCCCAATGCGTAGTCTTGCGAGTGCTGTTTCAACTCTTCTTTTTCAATGATAGGAGGTCTCCCACCTACGAACTGCCTTTTTAATTATGTTCCGGAGAGTCCCAACTTTTTTGTCATCTGTTAAATATTGCTTCCTGAATAGGGTAGTACGTATCCATAAATGGGATTGGTTCCAAGCCCTCCTCGATGGTAAGAGACCTCAAACCACTTTTCGCCTCTATATCGGCTTTTTATTTTCCGGCAATCCCCACGTGAGAGGGAACCCAGTAAAAGTCGACGCACTTTTTCTTTACAGATGATCTGTACAACCACTTGTGGATTTGTCACATTGGGATGCGATGTATATATATTTGTGATGATCTTCAACACACTATGGGAGTCAACATAAATTGTATACTTGATGTTCTGAGTGTATTGGTAAGTAAAAATCTCCTTAACTGCAAGCGTGACTGCCACCAGTTCGGCTGTAAAGATGGATGCGAAATGGTGTAGTTTCCGAATGGTCTTATGTGGGAAAATTGCTGCATATCCCATTTAATATTTCAGTCTTAGTCGAGTCTGTGTATATGGGGACAGTCTGTGCGTGGCATTCCTCAGCATGTGCAAGGAAGCTTGAACGAATTTGCTCTTCAGGTAAGGAGTGTATGGGAGCATTCATAGGGCATACAGGTATGGGTAACTGCCATGGGGGAATATCTGTGGGAGCTACATGTTTATTGGTACATATAGGATAAGTCATTCGTTCTGCAGGATCTGTGCTCTCTTCCCCACAAAAGGAGGCAACTGAGCAGGTGCATCTAGGGGCCACTCCTGGGTAACACTATGATATGTTGCGGAGTCTACTGAGGATTGTACCTCAAAAAGCTGTTTCAAAACTTCTCGGTCTATAATATACGAAAGGGGTAAACGGTCTGATTCAACATAGACTGGTTATTGGACTCGACTGAAAGGCACCTGAACGTGCCCTCCAACATTGGTTAATAATAGGATCCAATCTCTTTAATACTGTGGGTTTTGCTGAGCCATACACCTGGACAAGACCAATGCTTATAATATCCTGTCTGCGCCCCAATAATGATGGAATAAGAGCTTAATTAAATTCACCGCCGAGAGAGAACTCTCCTGCAGGTGCCTGATCTGCACATTCCATGTCAGCCCTTTATCATATGTATATGTCCAAGGTACCTCACCTCTGAGGCCCTAGTAATGTGGTTGCCATACAAAGTTATGTGGGGGGCTTTTTGGACACCGCTTTCTTTTAAAGTTCACCATAACACTTCTGAATGGAAAATTGCATGCCTCTTTTCACTGTCCACTTGGTAATATTATCAACTGCAGTCTGAGGGTGCCTCTGACAGAAGGAGATTCGATTTGACTTGCATGTGATGGCAAAATCATCAACATGTAGACTACACTCAACCTCACATGGAATTCGTTTGGTAATGTCGTCTATGGCTATAGCATACAATGTCACACTGAGGACACTACCCTGTGGGACTCCCTCCTCTTGGGTTAGTGGTGTAAACATCTTATCACCAACTCTAACTTGTATCTTCCTGTCAGTCAAAGTTTTAGATACACATGGGAAGTTTTTCTCGCAGGCCGTATCCATGAAGTTTCTGTAAAATGCAATCCCTTCAAACTGTATCATATGCCTCTTCTAGGTAAAAAAAAATATAGCTACCAAATACTTTCGTTCTGCAAAGGCTTTCCTGATTCTGGGTTTCCATCTGTATGAGCGAATCCAGGGTGGATTTTCCCTTTCTGAAGCCTGACTGATAAGGAGATAATAACTTATTTCTCTTCAAAAACCACATCAACCGTCGGTTTATCATTCGTTCCATAAGTTTTGCACATGCAGCTTGTTAATGAGATGGGTCTGTAATTATGAGGACCATTTGGAGGCTTGCCTAATTTGAGTTGTTTAAAAGTATTGCCTCTCGCCATTTATCCGGGAAGGTCTCCTCCTCCCATAATTCATTGAATACCTTGAGTAGCAGTTTCATAACATCAGGGTCTAAATGTGTCAGCATTGATACTGTTATCTCATCTGGGCCAGGAGAAGTATCGCTACATTCCTAGAGGGCTGATATCAACTCTGGCATACTAAAAGGTTAATTGAGGTTCTCATGAGCTCCTCCTCCGCTGGAAAAACTTAATGTTCTAGTTTGCATATTTAGCTGGTTGTATTCTCTTATTGATCTTTCTTTTGAGATCGTGGTGAGTGATACGGCAAAAGTATGAGTAACTTCCTGGGAATATGAAAATATTTGACCATTTACCTCCAACACTGCTGCAGGAGTCGGGGAAAACTTGCCCCTCGTGTCCATACAGCTTTGGCGTCGGTATACGAGTTTATAGATGTCACGTAATATTGCCATGAGTTTCTCCTTGCTTGATTAAAAGTTCTTTTTGCTTCCTTCTTTGTGCCATATTTTGCTTCTTCTTTATGGCTTCGCATTTCAGAGTCCACCAAAGGTTTGGGTAGTGCTTAAAGTTTCCACTCGACCTAGGTACTGATACAGCTGCAGCATTATAGTTTACGTTGGTGATACTTTCAATATGTTAACGTCCATCACCATCTGTTAAGTCGTCCATAAGCTCCATGGTAAAGGAGGTAAAATCATTCTAATTAGCCCTCTTGATGAGCCATCTTTAATGCGGTAATCTAGGAGTGTAATCTTTCTTGGCTAAATAAATGGGATGGTGATCACTCCTACGTAAATCTTCGTCAATATTTCATGAGAAGTCTCCTGATACATCAAGGGAGATCACTGATAAATCAATAGCCGACTGATTGTTAGTGGATCTATTATCATGGGTGACAGTCATATGATTAAAATTCTCCACTGCTTCTTCCATTAATATTTTCTCCACCATTTTCCCTCTCGGATTTGTTGTTGTCTGGTCTCCCCACATCGTATTACGAGAGTAAAGTCCCCCAAAAGTAGAAAAGGGGTGGGTAGTTGTCGAATCAAGTGTAATATACACTCTTTTTGTAAGCTTCCGTTTCGTGGTAAATACACAGATCATATGGTATAGTTAGAAGCTGCATGTATTCTTAAGGCTACAACTTCCAAATCTGTTATGATTTGGAGTCTCTGATAAGGTATTTCCTAACTAATAAGGATGGTCACTCCTCTAGTGCCAGCACCAAGAATGTCACATCCCTTTTCAATATTGTAGCCACGTGGAGGATTCCACTTACTGCCCCTTAAGATGGTTTCTTGGAGGCAGGCACATAAGATTTTTTGCGATCACAGTGTATTGTATAGCTCGTTTGATTGAGCCTGAATCCCACAAATATTCCATTGTAGGATCCGGAAATTGTTTTTGCTTAATATGTCGAAGAGGAGGTATCGTCTATCCTCAGCTCATATGATTTGGGATACTTTGCTCTCTTTTAGAAAAAAATATGTCATTAATGATGGATCAGACAGTCTTCGGAATCGTGGATCACGCCCTTGACTGGGTGGGTCCACTTTTGAATCATCTGAGTGGCCACCCAGTTCCCCTCATGGAGTGTACTTTGTTTAAGCTGCTGGTATTACAGTCATATCGTCCTTTCTCGATCTTTTCCGGCAATCACAAAATTTGGCGTTTAGGTGGTTAATGCAAACGCATTTAATCCCATGTTCCTTGAAGGGCTTGCTGTCCTTTATCTTACGGTTTTTTTTTATCCTTTTGTATATGTTCTCCATCAACACTATGAAAGGGGTTTGAAGGTTGTGTTTAACTATTAGGAGGGTTTCCATGCAGCTGCAACACCCACAGTCCTCCCCTCGTTCCTCCTGATGTTGCTTATCTCTGTTGGCAATATTGGATTTAGTAAAGGATACCCTAGTTGTACGAAGATTTTCTTTCTTCTCTCTGGAGAGGCAAGGGTTCCGAATTCACTATCAGACTATCTTGCCGATATTGGAAGTTTCAAATCTGACAGTTATAAGACTCTTGTATGATGATAGGTCAGTGATGTTTCATTATTGGGTATCTGTGGGATGTTTGTCATCTGGGGTAAAAATTATTCATGTGTTCACATATGGTAATGTGCTTATTTGATTATTGTTGGTCCCAAATGAGATTGTGATTTGAATTAAATGTGAAAACGAAGCCACGAGTGAGGTTGAGGGAAACTGTAATATGAGCAGTGACATTCAGATAGAATGTGTTCATTCTTAGTATAGCAGACATAACTGTAAGGTTTGTTGCCCTTTTAGACTTTCTGTGGTGTAGTTGGTAGCTTATTTGATTATTGTTGGTCCCAAATGAGATTGAGATTTGAATTAATTTTAAAAACAAAGCCACAAGTGAGTTTGGTGCAGACTGTAATATGAACAGAGTGGCAATCAGAGAGAACGCGTTCATTCCACGTATGATAGAGTGGATAGGGATTGATATTTTTATATGGCTGGCACTAGAACTAGAGGTCATAATTTGAAGCTTTGTAAGAAAACATCTTTGCAGAATGTAAGGAAGTATTTTTTTAGTGTAAGAGTAGTTGATAATTAGAATTGGCTAAGCGAGGAGGTAGCTAATGGTAACTTAATCCATAGTTTTCAGGATAGGTATGATAAGTATCACTAAGTACAAAATGGAACCGATGATGAGATGGGAAGATACGTGCTTTGGGCTCTTTCCCGTAAGCACAATATGGGAAGATAGTAGATTGCTGCATACCAGTCACCAGTGTAGGTGTAATTCATGCCAGAGAGAAATGGTTCGATAATAAGTGTAAAAGAGCTAAGGAGTGGAGAGACAAATGCTGGAAAAGGTATAGGAGGAGAAAAAACATATATGCCTGGCAAACCTACAAAGGAGCAAGAAATGACTACCTAAGTAAAAGGAGAGAGGCAGAGAGAGACTATGAGAGGGACATCACCAGGAAGGCTAAAGAAAATCCCAAGCTTTTCCACAGCTTTATCAGAGGAAAACCGAAGGTAAGAGAACAGGTTCTAAGGCTAAAGAGAGCGAATGGAAGCATCACTGAGACGGATGAAGAGATCTGCAAAGAATTGAACAAGGAGTTTCAGTCAGTATTTACAGTAGAAAATACCCCACCCCCTCAGATTGCAGAGATAGAAGCTCAAGGGCCAGTATTAGAGAACATCAACCTTACAGCCACAGAGATATGCAAAGCGCTGATGGATTTAGATGTTCATAAAGCTACAGGTCCTTATGACATATCCCCTCATGTACTTGAAAAATGCTCACCCTCAATATCAGTGGCACTAAGTATCATATTTAAAAAGTCACTGGAGTCAGGGGAGATTCCAATATGCTGGAAACAAGCAAACGCAATACCTATCTTCAAAAAGGGAATGAGGGATACAGCTCTGAAGTATAGACAAGGTAGTTGCAAGAGGCAAGAAGGTTAAATGAGGAAAGAAATGAAGAACAGAAGAAAAATTTTCATTTCAGAGTTCTTCCAGACAAAGGGGAGATAAAGAAGATAATGACAGAAGATCAGGGAATGGGGCCTCAATAAGATTGTTATACACAAATGCTGATGGATTAGCTGGTAAGGCAGTAGAATTAAAAGATAGGATTCACAACAGTAAGGCAGATATTGTAGCTATTACAGAGACTAAGTTGAGTGACGACATAAACAGTGTCACAGTTTTTCCTAAGGGCTTCAGAATACTAAGGGTTGAAAGATCTGAGAGGACTGGTGGAGGGATAGCACTGCTCATAAGTGAAAGAATTCAAGTTGAAGAAATAAACTTGGCTATAGAAAGTGAGTTCAAGGAATTTCTTGTTGCTCGCATAAATACTGGGTCAGAGAGCATTATAATAGCTGTTGTATACAACCCACCAAGGAACCAAAATAGGCTTGAAGTTTATGAGGAAAGTCATAGAGGTACTATTGAAGTCATAAACTCAGTTGTTAACATGGCACGGGGAAAAAAATGTAGGATTTTGATTATGGGAGACTTTAATCATAAAGAGATAGATTGGATAAATCTTGACCCACACAGTGGTGAGGACTCATTCGGGGCAAGATTCCTAGATTGCGTACAAGGGAATTTCCTACACCAACATGTAATGGAACCAACAAGGGCCAGGGGTGGGGATGAGCCATCACTACTTGATCTAGTGTTCACAGATAATGTGTTGGATATTGAAAAAATTGAGTATGAACCACCAATTGGAAAGAGTGTCCACTGTGTGTTGTTGATGGAGTATATCATTGAAGATATTCTTCCTGAGAGTAGAGGCACTGAGGACATGAGGAGGAACTATCCAAAAGGAGATTACATCAAAATGAATGAGCTTTTTGCAGTTATTGACTGGAGAACCTTATTTTACAACAAATCTGTACAAGAAATGTATGACATCTTTTGTGAGAAATATGGGAAGATAGTAGATTGCTGTATACCTGTCACCAAAGTAGGTGTAATTCATGCCAGAGAGAAATGGTTCAATAATGGGTGTAAAAGAGCTAAGGAGTGGAGAGACAAATGCTGGAAAAGGTATAGGAGGAGAAAAAACATAAATGCCTGGCAAACCTACAAAAGAGCAAGAAATGACTACCTAAGTAAAAGGAGAGAGGCAGAGAGAGACTATGAGAGGGACATCACCAGGAAGGCTAAAGAAAATCCCAAGCTTTTCCACAGCTTTATCAGAGGAAAACTGAAGGTAAAAGAACAGGTTTTAAGGCTAAAGAGAGCAGATGGAAGCATCGCTGAGACAGATGAAGAGATATGCAAAGAATTGAACAAGGAGTTTCAGTCAGTATTTACAGTAGAAAATATCCCACCCCCTCAGATTGCAGAGATAGAAGCTCAAGGGCCTGTATTAGAGAACATCAACCTTACAGCCACAGAGGTATGCAAAGCACTGATGGATTTAGATGTTCATAAAGCTACAGGTCCTGATGACATATCCCCTCATGTGCTTAAAAAATGCGCAAACACAATATCAGTGGCACTAAGTATCATATTTAAGGAGTCACTGGAGTCGGGGGAGATTCCAAGATGCTGGAAACAAGCAAATGTGATACCTATCTTCAAAAAGGGAAGGAGGGATACGGCTCTGAACAATAGACCAGTTTCCTTGACCAGCATAGTTTGCAAAGTTATGGAGAAACTACTAAGGAAACATATCTCTCTTCACTTGGAATCCTTCAACTTTTTGTCAGTGAGGCAACATGGCTTCAGAGAAGGTAGATCAACAGTAACAAACTTATTAGAATTTTATGATTAGGTAAGCCAAATCTTACAGGAAAGAGAGGACTGGGCAGATTGCATATTCCTAGACTTCCAGAAAGCATTTGACACTGTTCCACATTGGAGAGTTATTAGGAAGCTGCAATCAATGGCTAGAATAGGTGGAAATGTTTTGGAATGGATAAAAACTTACTTAGAAGGAAGGGAACAGAGGGTTAGAGTAAGACACTCATTGTCTGAATGTAGAAGAGTTAGTAGTGGAGTTCCACAGGGTTCAGTTTTAGGGCCACTTTTGTTCCTTGTATATGTAAATGACCTACCAGAGTCTGTAAATTCATTCATGAATATGTTTGCAGATGATGCAAAGATTGTGAAGAAAGTAAAAAACGAGAACAATGGTAGAGAACTTCAGGAGGATCTAAATAATCTGCATGAGTGTCAGAAAAGTGGCTAATGAAATTCAATACTTCAAAATGTAAGGTAATGAGAATGGGTACAAGTGCAAGAAGGCCCAAGCTTGACTACTCGGTGGCTGGAGTACAACTTCAAGAGACAGAAAATGAGAGAGATCTAGGAGTAAACATACTGGCAGATTTGTCTCCAGAAATACATATAAATGACATAGCAAGGGCAGCATATGCATTCTTATCAAATGTAAGGGTAGCCTTCAGACACATGGACAAGGAAATGTTCAGAAATATTTATGTAATCTGTGTGAGGCCAAAACTCGAATATGCAGCCCCCTTTTGGAATTCGCACTTGAAAAAGCACATAGCTAAGCTTGAAAAAGTTCAAAGACATGCCACGAAACTGATGCCAGAAATACGCAATCTCAGTTATGATGAGAGGCTGAGGGAATTAGACTTACCATCACTCGAAGCTAGAAGAGTGAGGGGGATATGGTGACAGTCTTTAAATTCCTTCATGGTTATGATAGAGTGGATAGGGATCGATATTTTGATATGGCTGGCACTAGAACTAGAGGTCATAGTTTGAAGCTTCGTAAGAGAACTTCTTTGCAGGATGTAAGGAAATACTTTTTCAGTGTAAGAGTAGTTGATAATTGGAATTGGCTAAGCGAGGAGGTAGTTAATGCTATCTCAATCCATAGTTTTAAGGACAGGTATGATAAGTATCACTAAGTATAAAATGGAACCGATGAGGAGACGGGAAGATACGAGCTTTGGGCTCTTTCCCGTAAACACAATTAGGTAATCCCAATTAGGTAATCACACACACACACAGTAAAAGAGCCTGTAAAGGTGGTGGCACTGGAAAGCATACAGACAGTTGACTATAAAGAGACAGTAATCGAAAAAATGAAAGACGTTGTGATGGAAAGGGCAAAACCACTTATCAAACAGACACTTAATAACGAGAAGACAGTGGTAATCTCAGGCATAAGCGAATCACAGGAGCCAACATGGCAGGAGAGACTTGAAGAAAATAAAGCTAGGGTTGTAGACCTGATAATAAAGCTTGGAGTAGTTTGTGGTCCTGAGGATTTTGTAAACATTCACCAACAAGGCAAATATTCGAGGGAAGGAAAGCCGAGACCAACAAAAGTAACCTTTGAGAGAGGGGAAACATGTAGTGATATATTGTTAAGAAAAAAAAGTCTAAAAGACCTTCAAGAATTAAAAGAAGTGTTCATTAGACAATACAGAACACAGGAAGAGATGGGAAAGATCATAAACTTGTTGCAAGAGGCAAGAAGGTTAAATGAGGAAAGAAATGAAGAAGAGAAGGAAAATTTTCATTTCAGAGTTCTTCCAGACAAAGGGGAGATAAAGAAGATAATGACAGAAGATCAGGGGATGGGGACTCATTAAGATTGCTATACACAAATGCTGATGGACTAGCTGGTAAGGCAGTAGAACTAAAAGATAGGATTCACAACAGGAAGGCAGATATAGTAGCAATTACATTGACTAAGTTGAGTGAGGACATAAACAGTGTCACAGTTTTTCCTAAGGGCTTCAGAATATTAAGGGTTGAAAGATCTGAGAGGACTGGTGGAAGGATAGCACTGCTAATAAGTGAAAAGATTCAAGTTGAAGAAATAAACTTGGCTATAGAAAGTGAGTTCAAACAAAACAAAAACAAAACAAAACAAAAACATTTATTTCCATTTTGTACAATGATTATTCAAGGAATTTCTTGTTGCTCACATAAATACTGGGTCAGAGAGTATTATAATAACTGTTGTATATAGCCCACCAAGGAACCAGAATAGGCTAGAAGTTTATGAAGAAAGTCATAGAGGTACTATTGAAGTCATAAAATCAGTTGTTAACATGGCACGGGAGAGAAAATGTAGGATTTCGATTATGGGAGATTTTAATCATAGAGAGATAGATTGGATAAATCTTGACCCACACAGTGGTGAGGACTCATTCGGGGCAAGCCTAGATTGCGTACAAGGGAATTTCCTACACCAACTCAGGGGTGGGGATGAGCCATCACTACTTGATCTAGTATTCACAGATAATGTGTTGGATATTGAAAAATTGAGTATGAGCCACCAACTGGAAAGAGTGACCACTGTGTGTTGTTGATGGAGTATACCATTGAAGATATTCTATCTGAGAGTAGAGGCACTGAGGACATGAGGAGGAACTATCCGAAAGGAGATTACATCAAAATGAATGAGCCTTTTTCAGTTATTGACTGGAGAACCTTATTTTACAACAAATCTGTACAAGAAATGTACGACATCTTCTGTGAGAAATATGGGAAGATAGTAGATTGCTGCATACCTGTCAACAAAGTAGGTGTAATTCATGCCAGAGAGAAATGGTTCGATAATAAGTGTAAAAGAGCTAAAGAGTGGAGAGACAAATGCTGGAAAAGGTATAGGAGGAAAAAAAGCATAAATGCCTGGCAAACCTACAAAAGAGCTAGAAATGACTACCTAAGTAAAAGGAGAGAGGCAGAGAGAGAGAATGAGAAGGACATCACCAGGAAGGCTAAAGAAAATCCCAAGCTTTTCCACAGCTTTATCAGAGGAAAACTGAAGGTAAAAGAACAGGTTTTAAGGCTAAAGAGAGCAGATGGAAGCATCGCTGAGACAGATGAAGAGATATGCAAAGAATTGAACAAGGAGTTTCAGTCAGTATTTACTGTAGAAAATACCCCACCCCCTCAGATTGCAGAGATAGAAGCTCAAGGGCCGGTATTAGAGAACATCAACCTTACAGCAACAGAGGTATGCAAAGCGCTGATGGATTTAGATGTTCATAAAGCTACAGATCCTGATGACATATCCCCTCATGTACTTAGAAAATGCGCAAACTCAATATCAGTGGCACTAAGTATCATATTTAAAAAGTCACTGGAGTCAGGGGAGATTCCAAGATGCTGGAAACAAGCAAATGTGATACCTATCTTCAAAAAGGGAAGGAAGGATACGGCTCTGATCTATAGACCAGTTTCCTTGACCAGCATAGTTTGCAAAGTTATGGAGAAACTACTAAGGAAACATATCTCTCTTCACTTGGAATCCTTCAACTTTTTGTCAGTGAGGCAACATGGCTTCAGAGAAGGTAGATCAACAGTAACAAACTTATTAGAATTTTATGATGAGGTAAGCCAAATCTTACAGGAAAGAGAGGGCTGGGCAGATTGCATTATCCTAGACTTCCAGAAAGCGTTTGACACTGTTCCACATGGGAGACTTATTAGGAAGCTGCAAGCAATGGTTAGAATAGGTGGAAATGTCTTGGAATGGATAAAAACTTACTTAGAAGGAAGGGAACAGAGGGTTAGAGTAAGACACTCAGTGTCTGAATGGAGAAGAGTTAGTAGTGGAGTTCCACAGGGTTCAGTTTTAGGGCCACTTTTGTTCCTTGTATATGTAAATGACCTACCAGAGTCTGTAAATTCATTCATGAATATATTTGCAGATGATGCAAAGATTGTGAAGAAAGTAAAAAACGAGAAAAATGGTAGAGAACTTCAGGAGGATCTAAATAGTCTGCATGAGTGGTCAGAAAAGTGGCTAATGAAATTCAATACTTCAAAATGTAAGGTAATGAGAATGGGTACAAGTGCAAGAAGGCCCAAGCTTGACTACTCGGTGGCTGGAGTACAGCTTCAAGAGACAGAAAATGAGAGAGATCTAGGAGTAAACATGCTGGCAGATTTGTCTCCAGAAATACATATAAATGGCATAGTGAGGGCAGCATATGCATTCTTATCAAATGTAAGGGTAGCCTTCAGACACATGGACAAGGAAATGTTCAGAAATATTTATATAACCTATGTGAGGTCAAAACTCGAATATGCAGCCCCCTTTTGGAATCCACACTTGAAAAAGCACATAGCTAGGCTTGAAAAAGTTCAAAGACATGCCACGAAACTGATGCCAGAAATACGCAATCTCAGTTATGATGAGAGGCTGAGGGAATTAGACTTACCATCACTTGAAGCTAGAAGATTGAGGGGGGATATGGTGACAGTCTTTAAATTCCTTCATGGTTATGATAGAGTGGATAGGGATCACTATTTTGATATGGCTGGCTCCAGAACTAGAGGTCATAGTTTGAAGCTTCGTAAGAAAACTTTTTTGCAGGATGCAAGGAAATACTTTTTCAGTGTAAGAGTAGTTAATAATTTGAATTGGCTAAGCGAGGAGGTAGTTAATGCTATCTCAATCCATAGGTTTAAGGACAGGTATGATAAGTATCACTAAGTATAAAATGGAACCGATGAGGAGACGGGAAGATATGAGCTTTGGGCTCTTTCCGGTAAACACAATTAGGTAAATACAATTATGTAAATACACACTCACACAAGGGAAAGCATGAAAATGAGGCCATCTCTGTCCCAACCCCCCCACCCATGGGTTGGGGAGGGATGATAAAGGATCTCCAGGGGATGTAGCAGCAGGATGAGGGGTAGCTATTAGGGGATGAAAACAGAAAATCAAGGATTTAGAGGCAATGGGTGTAATCCTTGATTATAAAATTCGAAATATGGATAGAGAAATGAAAGAGAATGAAACTCTCAGAGAGGAAATAAGTTTTTTTGGAGGAAGCAAATAAAGCACAAGGGCAGGAGAGAAAAGAACTAGAAAAACGAATAAAGAAGCTGGCAGGGGAAAAGAGTGAACTAAAAGCCAGAATTTCTAAACAAGAAGATAAAAACAAACAGCTGAATGACAACCTAAATGAATCAGATGTTAGTTCACTGCTCTCTTCTGAGAGAGACGAGATTGCAGCTTGGAATGTACAAATTAAGGAAAACAATGAACAGTTTAGAAAAGAGTTTCAGGAGCTGAATATGGAACATGATGCCATGAAAACTTCCTTTTCTCATGCACTAAAGGGGAATGTGGCAGTAATAGAGGTGTAAAGGTGGTGGCACTGGAAAACATACAAACAATTGACTATAAAATAAACAGTAAAAAAAAAAATGAAGGACGTTGTGATGGAAAAGGCAAATCCACTGATTAAACAGGCACTTGATAAAGAGAAGACAGTGGACATAAGCAAATCCCAGGAGCCAACATGGCAGGGGAGACTTGAAGAAAATAAAGCTAGGGTTGTAGACCTGATAAGAAAGCTTGGAGTAGTTTGTGGTCCTGAGGATATTGTAAACATTCACCAACTAGGCAAATATTCGAGGGAGGGAAAGCCGAGACCAACAAAAGTAACCTTTGAGTCAAGGGAAACATGTAGAGAAATATTGATGAGGAAAAAATTCTAAAAGACCTTCCAGAATTCAAAGAAGTGTTCATTACACGATACAAAACACAGGAAGAGATGGGAAATATAAAAAAAACTTGTTGCAAGAGGCAAGAAGGTTAAATGGGGAAAGAAATGAAGAAGGGAAGCAAAATTTTCATTTCAGAGTTCTTCCAGACAAAGGGGAGATAAAAAAGATAATGACGGAAGATCAGGGAATGGGACCTCATTAAGATTGTTATATACAAATGCTGATGGATTGGCTGGTAAGGCAGTAGAATTAAAAGATAGGATTTACAACTGTAAGAAAATATAGTAGCAGTTACAGAGACTAAGTTGAGTGAGGACATAAACAGTGTAACAGTTTTTCCTATGGGCTTCAGAATATTAAGGATTGAAAGATCTGAGAGGACTGGTGGAGGGATATCACTGCTCATAAGTGAAATGATTCAAGTTGAAGAAATAAACTTGGCTATAGAGTGTGAGTTCAAGGAATTTCTTGTTGCTCGCATAAATACTGGGTCAGAGAGCATTATAATAACTGTTGTATATAACCCACCAAGGAATCAACATAGGCTAGAAGTTTATGAGGAAAATCATATAGGTACTATTGAAGTCATTAAGTCCGTTGTTAACATGGTACGATAGAGAAAATGTTGGATTTTGATTATGGGAGATTTTAATCATAAAGAGATAGATTGAATAAATCTTGACCCACATAGTGGTGAAGACTCATTCAGGGAAAGATTCCTATATTGCGCACAAGGGAATTTCCTACACCAACATGTAATGTAACCAACGAGGGTCAGGGGTGGGGATGAGCCATCACTACTTGATCTATTATTCACAGTTAGCGTGTTGGATATTGAAAAAATTGAGTATGAAGCACCAGTTGGAAAGAGTGACCACTGTGTTATTGATGGAGTATATCAATGAAGATATTCTGCCTGAAAGTAGAGGAACTGAGGACATGAGGAGGAACTATCCGAAAGGAGATTACATTGAAATGAATGAGCTTTTTGCAGTTATTGACTGGAGAACCTTATTTTACAACAAATCTGTACAAGAAATGTACGACATCTTTTGTGAGAAATATGGGAAGATAGTAGATTGCTGTATACCTGTCACCAAAGTAGGTGTAATTCATGCCAGAGAGAAATGGTTCGATAATAAGTGTAAAAGAGCTAAGGAGTGGAGAGACAAATGCTGGAAAAGGTATAGGAGGAGAAAAACATAAATACCCGGCAAACCCACAAAAGAGCAAGAAATGATTGCCTAAGTCAAAGAAGAGAGGCAGAGAGAGACTATGAAAGGGACATCACCAGGAAGGCTAAAGAAAATCCTAATGTTTCCACAGCTTTATCAGAGGAAAACTGAAGGTTAAAGAACAAGTTTTAAGGCTTAGGAGAGCGGATGGAATCATCACTGAGACAGATGAAGACATCTGCAAAGAATTGAACAAGGAGTTTCAGTCAGTATTTACAGTAGAAAATATCCCACCCCCTCAGATTGCAGAGATAGAAGCTCAAGGGCCGGTATTAGAGAACATCAACCTTACAGCCAGAGAAGCATGCAAAGCGCTGATAGAGTTGGATGTTCATAGAGCTACAGGTCCTGATGATATATCCCCTCATGTGCTTAAAAAATGCACAAACTCAATATCAGTGGCACTAAGTATCATATTTAAAAAGTCACTGGATTCAGGGGAGATTCCAAATGCTGGAAACAAGCAATCTCAATACCTATCTTCAAAAAGGGAATGAGGGATACGGCTCTAAACTATAGACCAGTTTCCTTGACCAGCATAGTTTGCAAAGTTATGGAGAAACTACTAAGAAAACATATCTCTCTTCACTTGGAATCCTTCAATTTTTTGTCACTGAGAGAACATGGCTTCAGAGAAGGTAGATCAACAGTAACAAACTTATTAGAATTTTATGATGAGGTAAGCCGAATCTTACAGGAAAGACAGGGCTGGGCAGATTGCATATTCCTAGACTTCCAGAAAGCATTTGACACTGTCCCACATGGGAGACTTATTAGGAAGCTGCACTCAATGGCTAGAATAGGTGGAAATGTCTTGGAATGGATAAAAACTTACTTAGAAGGAAGGGAACAGAGGATTAGAGTAAGACACTCAGTGTCTGAATGGAGAAGAGTTAGTAGTGGATTTCCACAGGGTTCAGTTTTAGGGCCACTTTTGTTCCTTGTATATGTAAATGACCTACCAGAGTTTGTAAATTCATTCATGAATATGTTTGCAGATGATGCAAAGATTGTGAAGGAAGTAAAAAACGAGAACAACGGTAGAGAACTTCAGGAGGATCTAAATAATCTGCATGAGTGTCAGAAAAGTGGCTAATGAAATTCAATACTTCAAAATGTAAGGTAATGAGAATGGGTACAAGTGCAAGAAGGCCCAAGCTTGACTACTTGGTGGCTGGAGTACAACTTCAAGAGACAGAAAATGAGAGAGATCTAGGAGTAAACATACTGGCAGATTTGTCTCCAGAAATACATATAAATGGCATAGTAAGGGCAGCATATGCATTCTTATCAAATGTAAGGGTAGCCTTCAGACACATGGACAAGGAAATGTTCAGAAATATTTATGTAACCTATGTGAGGCCAAAACTCGAATATGCAGCCCCCTTTTGGAATTCGCACTTGAAAAAGCACATAGCTAAGCTTGAAAAAGTTCAAAGACATGCCACGAAACTGGTGCCAGAAATACGCAATCTCGGTTATGATGAGAGGCTGAGGGAATTAGACTTACCATCACTCGAAGCTAGAAGAGTGAGGGGGGATATGGTGACAGTCTTTAAATTCCTTCATGGTTATGATAGAGTGGATAGGGATCGATATTTTGATATAGCTGGCTCTAGAACTAGAGGTCATAGTTTGAAGCTTCGTAAGAAAACTTCTTTGCAGGATGTAAGGAAATACTTTTTCAGTGTAAGAGTAGTTGATAATTGGAATTGGCTAAGCGAGGAGGTAGTTAATGCTATCTCAATCCATAGTTTTAAGGACAGGTATGATAAGTATCACTAAGTCTAAAAGGGAACCGTTGAGGAGACGGGAAGATACGAGCTTTGGGCTCTTTCCCGTAAACACAATTAGGTAATCACAATTAGGTAATCACAGGTTGTGGAAGAGCCGGGGGGATGGGCTGTGGCACTCCAGCAGTGCCATCTGAAAGGTCGCTAGCTCCCTCGTCATTGCCCATAGAGCAAAGTAATCCCCCTATTTGTTTTCCTTTCTTGATGTCGGCTACCCCCCAATTAAGGGGGAAACAGCCAAGGTATATGTATGTATATATCAGTCTGGTTCCAGCTCCAGTAGTGATAGGACCTGCCTAAGTATCTCTGTCCTCTTTTCCTCCTCTCTCACGAGATCCAGAAAAAGAAGCAAAGATTGTTTTTATTTTGTTTTGTGTTCCCGTTTTTGTTTTAGTGAAAACAAGTGACTGTGTGTGTCATATACCCCAAATATTTCTGCCTGCTCTTCTCTCTCATTTATAAGAGTTGGGAAGAAAAAGGGAAATAGAAAGTGTTCAGGTTTCTAATTTGCTTTTATCTCTTTTGTGATAGGTAGTTGAAGCCTCTTCCTACCCGTGAAGTGAATTTCTCTTCCTCCACTCCATCCCTAATCTGAGGTGGAAGTTTCTACAAGGGAAAAACAACCTAAGTATCTATGTTTTCTTTTCTTCCTCTCTCACGAGAGCCAAAGAGAAAAACAGACAGATTGCCTTGTTTTTTGGGGGGCTTTAGTGTTGTTTTGCTTAGTTGAACACACATTATTGTGTGTTCCATAATTCTATAGAAAGTGTTCAAATTTCAACCTTGCATTTATTCTGTTTGCTTTTCCCTCTCTTTAGAGAGCTGGGAAGAGAAACAAAAAACCACGTGGTGCTGAGCATACTGTGTGGTGTGTCTCATAACCAAAGTGATCCATTGCATAATTTCTGTTTGCACTCCCCTCTCCCTCGAGAGTTGGGAAGAAAGATAGAAGACTGTTTTAGTGATAAAGTGTTGTAGTGTTCCAGTTAAGTGAAGTGATCCAGCCACAAGGCCCCTATATTTTATTAAACGAACTTGACATCCAGTGCAAGTGATATATACTTAGTTAAATCTGTGATATCCATGACTAGTTGTTAGTAATGGCCTCTGCCGCTTCTCCTGCTCCATCCCCCAGAGGGGGGAATGGAACTCGACCCCCCTCAAGAGGGGTGGGCGGTTGTGGGAAAGAAGAGGCCAAGGACGGCCTCTGGCAGCAGCCAGGAGAGTGCTGCTGCCCCAGTTCCCCCTCCAGCCCCAAAGACCGATAGAGAGCCCATATCAAAGTTCAAAGTTCAGACTCCTTCCACTAAAGAGGCATATGACCTAATCAGAGAGTTGGAAAACCATCTCACCGAGTTTGGCTGCAAAATTAAGCCTAATGTACAGGGTGAATTTATCATCCACCCATCCTCAGCAGAAGCCGCAGAGAAGATCCACAGCTTCAACTCACCTCACTTGACAGAGATGAACCCTGCCCAAAAAATAAGGAAATACATCCTCATTGGCTTCCCTGTTGCTTGGTCAGTTGACCTGCTAACCAAGCAAACATATATTATGGCTGCCTCACATTGCTCCTCCAAAATAGAGGGCCAAACCATCTCCTCAAAACAAGTTCTGGTCCACATCTGTGGTCCACCCCCTTCACAAGTAAACTTCGGCATCTGGGGCAAAGTCAACATAAGAGACTACACTCCTGAACCACTGAGATGTTTCCGGTGTCAAAGATTTGGGCACCATAGAAATACTTGCCATCTCCCAGAGAGATGTGCAATCTGCAGTGGGAGACATTCCACTGACCGCTGCCTCAACAAATTCAAGGCCAATGAAGCAACAGTTGCCAAGTGCCCAAACTGTAAGGGAAACCATCATGCATGGAACAACCGCTGCCCAGAAAGGCTGAAGAGGATTTCTCAAAGAGTCCCTCCCTTTGCCCCTGTCACCAATCACACCACCTCCAACTTCACCCCAGCTCCTCCCCCCACCTCCAATCCTTGGCAAAGGCCCCTTCCTGCCCCACTCTCACCTAACCACCCCACCCAAAACCCACCACACAACACCAACCCAGCTCCTAACACACAGATCACACCTCCTACAGTTTCCACCCCTACACCAACTCCATCCACCCCATCACACAATGCTCACACTCATACCTTCCCCCCAAACAACCCTACCATCCCTTCACTCAACACTCACACCAACACCTCCACCCCATGCAACACTCAAACACACAATACAGTCACATGCAACACTCAGACCACACACACACCCGCTCACCTCACCAGGTCCCGGGACCCTAGACTTAAATCCCATACCCCCACACCTCAACAGCCTATCCAGACTCCTTCCTGTGCCTCCTCTTCCCAACAGCAAACCCTCTTCACAGTAAATGAGCTCACCAACATTATCATTCAAGCCATACAGGCAGCCGTGCGACTCCTCAAAACCAGAGCCTCTCCTCAAGATGCCTACAATCAAGTCGTCGAAGCAGCCCACTCCGTTGTCGCCCATGCCCTCGTCTCCAGAACCCACCACCAGCCTCATCAACCCACCACTCCTACCACCACCACCTCCTTAAATCATCAAGATGTCTAATCTCGGGATCCTACACTGGAACGCCCAGGGTCTCAGACACAAGGTACAACATCTTGAATGCATTGCCAAGGCTGACAACATAGATGTCATCATGGTTCAAGAAACCCTGTGCACAGAGCAAAACACTCCAAATTCTCAGGATACAAAGGATTCTACCAGCACTGGTCTCCAGGGGAGAACAGAGGCAGCACCACCTTCATCAGGAAAAACCTGTTAGCCAAGGAAATAACCGACCGGTCCACTGCGGCAGAGATGTCCACGTCCTCGCTGTTAACATCAAACTTCAGGGCAGCTGCATAGATCTATGCAATATTTACAGACCACAGGATGGTGGCTTAGACCTGACTACCCTCTTTGGGCTAGCCAGTCATCATGACTTTGTAATAGGAGACGACTTCAACGCGCACCATCCAAGATTCACGTATGAGCGCCCCTGTGCTGCAGGCCGACACATCATGAGCCTGCTGGATGACCAAGAAGACGTCTCCCTTCTCAACAATCATGAGCCAACACATTACAGAGGTGGAATACTGGACCTCACCTTTGTCTCCAACTCCCTAAAGCAAGACGCCACATGGAGAGTTCATCCCCTGGTCACAAGCGACCACTACAGGATCCATCTCATGCTGCCAATTCCTGAAATCTTCCAAATCCCTGCTCCTCCCCCTTGATGGAATTTCAAGAAGGCCGACTGGGACCGATTCCAGGAGCACCTCAGCAATTGGTTTTCAGCCTACACACCATCCAAAGACATCGACCAAGCAGAGGCAAAGCTAGTCAATGCCCTGCAAGCTGCAGCAAACTCCTCCATCCCCCTCTGCAAACCACAACACACCACTCATCGGGACAGATGGTACTACTGTGACAGAGTTAAAGAACTCAATCACTGGCTCAGCGTCATCCGGAAAATGCACAGGAAACGTCGCACTGAAGACTCCTACCGCACTTTCCAGGCAGTCAAAGAGCATGTCCATGAAGAGGCACGCAACATTAAGAGGAAAAAATGGCTAGAGTGGTGTTCCACCCTAGATTCTCACACCTCTGTGGGCCAGATGTGGAGGAGCAATAACTCCTTTGCTAAAGGTAAACCTCCTAAAATCATCCCCCACAGGGATCCGAACAGGGCAGCAAAAGAACTCTCCTTCAAATTTGCGGATAGAGCAAGCTCCAACCAGCTCCCCATCACCATCAGAACAACTCTTCAGGACCTCACCACTGAAAGATGGGAAGAAATAGAAGAGGCCATCAACACTGAAGACAAAACAGATGCCCTATTCTCTCTGACTGAGCTACTAAGAGTAAGCAAAGCTCTAAGAACACAGCCCCAGGTGCTGATAGAATCACATACACAATGATTCAAAATATGGGGCCCCAAGGGGAGCTTGCTCTGCTCTCTCTGATCAATTCGACATACACACGAAGAATCAGACCAGCCTCATGGAACATAGGAGACATTCAGCCCATCCCAAAACCACAGGACCCTGACAACCCTCGCCCCATCTCCCTCCTAAACTGCCTGAGCAAGACAGCAGAAAAGATGGTACTTAACAGAGTCCGCTGGAAACTCCCACCCTTCCCAGAAAACATGTTTGCCTACCAGCCTGGCTTAGGCACCTCAGAATGCATAGCCTCCATGCTATCATTTATCAAGTACTGCCGTGGATACATCATTTTTCTGGACCTAGAGAAGGCCTTTGAACTAGCCAATGTGCCGGCAATACTCTCAGCTCTTGTTTCAAAGCAGATCAAAGGTAACCTTCTCTCATGGATCAAGCAGAGTCTACAAAACCGTAGTGCACAAGTCAAAGTAGATGGGCACTACTCCACCTACAAAAACCACGAAAATGGAACCCCCCAAGGTGGAATCCTTAGCCCCTTCCTCTTTAATTGTCTCATGAAAAAACTCATGGACATCGCACTACCACATGGAGCCAAACTCTTCAACTATGCGGATGACTTTGCCCTTGTCACAATAGGTGACAGAAGCTCTAACAAGACACAGCGCTGCCTCACCAAGATTCACCAAGTCTCCCTCTCCCTCGGAGTTAAAATCAATGCCCACAAAACCAAGGCCCTTCCCATCCACCAGTGGAGGTCAGACACTAATCTGGTCATAGGTAATGAGCCTGTGGACTGGGTTACCAAGCATCAATACCTGGGTGTAATCATCGGCGGCAGACTAACCTTTAGACCTGAAATTCAACACTTGCGCAACAAGTGCAGCCAGCGACAAGCGGTCCTTCGTCGGATGTCAGGCCTCTACGATGGTGCATCATTTAATGTCCTCAGAAGCTTCTATGTACAAGCCATACGCAGCCTCATAGACTATGCTTGTCCCACACTCTGGCTACTAAAAGACCAACAGTGGGACAAGATAGAAGTAATTCAAAACAACGCCATATGTACCATGCTTGGAGCCCCCATGTGGACCAAGAGAGAAAACATCCAGATGGAATCGGGACTCATGCCACTCAAACTCAGAGCTCAGCAAAGACTGACCCTCTTTGTGGCCAAAACCACCACTGCCCAACATAAATGCCTTGCTGGCACAAATCTCCATCTAGCCCCCAACCACCATCCTAGAACCTGGGCACTCAAGGTCTGCGCTAGCCTGTAAGCACTGCCAGTCAGGGAGAGCATCCTAGCCAAGATACAGGACACTCCACTTCCTGAATACAGACGCCCACCCCCATGAAATGGCCAACCACTCGACATAAAAATCGAGCTCCCTGACAACCCCAAAAGCTTGGTAAACCCGCTTGTCCTTAAAAACATATACAAGGACAAAATTCAGAGCTGGAGCAGGCCAAACTCTCAAGTCTACTACTCTGACAGTTCAGTAAATCAAGAAACTGGAGCCTCAGCCACCGCCTTTACTACTGGAAACCACGTCCTATCCTGGAGACTGTCAAACTCCTGCTCATCGCTCCAGACTGAGCTTGTTGCCATAGCCAATGCCCTCGACTTCTTCATCCAGCAAAGAGCTGACCATGCCCTAATTCTCTCTGACTCTAAAGGCGCCTTACAGGCCATCAAGAAGCCACTCCTCAGAGACAATGTACGTATCATCAATACCATCCTCAGCCACTACCACAGGACAACCAGCCTTGGAAAAGCCATCACTCTTGCCTGGATTCCCAGCCACGTCGGCATCAAGGGAAATGAGGAAGCCGATCAAGTCGCCAAACAAGCCATTCTCAGAGCAGAAATCCAAATATCTCTGCCTCCTGGGATACAACAGATAAAAACAAAGCCACCAAGTCACTCCTTAACACCTTAATAACTAAACACAACCTGTGCACAGACATTGGCTCCCCCTCCACCTGGTGGTACAAAGCCACCACTGATCTTCAACGAATCACCCTGCCTAAGAACCTTCGACGAAGCACGGCTGTCATTGTGTACCGTCTGAGACTCAGGTACAAGTGCACCTGGCGAATAGTGGAGGATATCATCAGGGAATGCACCTTTTGCCAGGTAGCCTCACGACATCCACTGCTCCACTACATCCTCGAATGTGATTCCTTTTCAGAAATTCGATGGAAAACTGGTGCCCCCGCAACATCCAACGAAGATCCAAATGCCCTTCATGTTGCTAGCTCCATAATCAGACTAGCAACAAACAACTACATGAACATTCTACTAAATATCATCAGTCAATACCCTTCACCAAGATAACCATGTAATAACTCTCTCTCACCCCCAAAACAGGAATTCATTTAAATTGTTTGATGTAAACTAATAATCCTCAACTGAACACTTAAGCTTTCCATTATCTTTACAGTTTTGCACAACTTCACTTACGGGCCAAAGTAGGAAAGTCCGATCACCCTCAAGAGTGAATACCACCAACAATAACAAGATTTCACCCCACCTCCTCACCAAATAGGAAAGCCCATTCGCCCGCAAGAGCGAATACCACCTATAATCAACAAAATCTTACCCCACCTGCGGGCCACAAGGGAGAACATCAAAGAATGGAAAAAAAAAAAAAAAAAAAAAAAATATATATATATATATATATATATATATATATATATATATATATATATATATATATATATATATATATATATATATATATATATATATATATATATATATATATATATATATATATATATATATATATATATATATATATATATATATATATATATATATATATGTATATATGTATGTATGTATGTATGTATGTATGTATGTATGTATGTATGTATGTATGTGATTACCTAATTGTGATTACCTAATTGTGTTTACGGGAAAGAGCCCAAAGCTCGTATCTTCCCGTCTCCTGATCGGTTCCATTTTTAGACTTAGTGATACTTATCATACCTGTCCTTAAAACTATGGATTGAGGTAGCATTAACTACCTCCTCGCTTAGCAAATTCCAATTATCAACTACTCTTACACTGAAAAAGTATTTCCTTACATCCTGCAAACAAGTTTTCTTCCGAAGCTTCAAACTATGACCTCTAGTTCTAGAGCCAGCCATATCGAAATATCGATCCCTATCCACTCTATCATAACCATGAAGGAATTTAAAGACTGTCACCATATCCCCCCTTACTCTTCTAGCTTCGAGTGATGGCAAGTCTAATTCCCTCAGCCTCTCATCATAACCGAGATTGCGTATTTCTGGCACCAGTTTTGTGGCATGTCTTTGAACTTTTTCAAGCTTAGCTATGTGCTTTTTCAAGTGCGGATTCCAAAAGGGGGCTGCATATTCGAGTTTTGGCCTCACATAGGTTACATAAATATTTCTGAACATTTCCTTGTCCATGTGCCTGAAGGCTACCCTTACATTTGATAAGAATGCATATGCTGCCCTTACTACGCCATTTATATGTATTTCTGGAGACAAATCTGCCAATATGTTTACTCCTAGATCTCTCTCATTTTCTGTCTCCTGAAGTTGTACTCCAGCCACCGAGTAGTCAAGCTTGGGCCTTCTTGCACTTGTACCCATTCTCATTACCTTACATTTTGAGGTATTGAATTTCATTAGCCACTTTTCTGACCACTCATGCAGATTATTTAGATCCTCCTGAAGTTCTCTACCATTGTTCTCGTTTTTTACTTTCTTCACAATCTTTGCATCATCTGCAAACATATTCATGAATGAATTTACAGACTCTGGTAGGTCATTTACATATACAAGGAACAAAAGTGGCCCTAAAACTGAACCCTGTGGAACTCCACTACTAACTCTTCTCCATTCAGACACTGAGTGTCTTACTCTAACCCTCTGTTCCCTTCCTTCTAAGTAAGTTTTTATCCATTCCAAGACATTTCCACCTATTCTAGCCATTGATTGCAGCTTCCTAATAAGTCTCCCATGTGGAACAGTGTCAAACGCTTTCTGGAAGTCTAGGAATATGCAATCTGCCCAGCCCTCTCTTTCCTGTAAGATTTGGCTTACCTCATCATAAAATTCTAATAAGTTTGTTACTGTTGATCTTCCTTCTCTGAAGCCATGTTGCCTCACTGACAAAAAGTTGAAGGATTCCAAGTGAAGAGAGATATGTTTCCATAGTAGTTTCTCCATAACTTTGCAAACTATGCTGGTCAAGGAAACTGGTCTATAGTTCAGAGCCGTATCCCTCCTTCCCTTTTTGAAGATAGGTATCACATTTGCTTGTTTCCAGCATCTTGGAATCTCCCCCGACTCCAATGACTCCTTAAATATGATACTTAGTGCCACTGATATTGTGTTTGCGCATTTTTTAAGCACATGAGGGGATATGTCATCAGGACCTGTAGCTTTATGAACATCTAAATCCATCAGCGCTTTGCATACCTCTGTGGCTGTAAGGTTGATGTTCTCTAATACCGGCCCTTGAGCTTCTATCACTGCAATCTGAGGGGGTGGGGTATTTTCTACTGTAAATACTGACTGAAACTCCTTGTTCAATTCTTTGCAGATCTCTTCGTCCGTCTCAGTGATGCTTCCATCCGCTCTCTTTAGCCTTAAAACCTGTTCTTTTACCTTCAGTTTTCCTCTGATAAAGCTGTGGAAAAGCTTGGGATTTTCTTTCGCCTTCCTGGTGATGTCCCTCTCATAATCTTTCTCTGCCTCTCTCCTTTTACTTAGGTAGTCATTTCTTGCTCTTTTGTAGGTTTGCCAGGCATTTATGTTTTTTCTCCTCCTATACCTTTTCCAGCATTTGTCTCTCCACTCCTTAGCTCTTTTACACCCATTATCGAACCATTTCTCTCTGGCATGAATTACACCTACTTTGGTGACAGGTATGTATGCATGTATGTATGTATGTATGTATATATATATATATATATATATATATATATATATATATATATATATATATATATATATATATATATATATATATATATATATATATATATATATATATATATATATATATATATATATATAAATATATGGCATCAATATCCCTTGTTAGGGGGTGGCCGAGCCAAAAAAAAAAAAAAGTAATCATCACGATCCACACTTACCTCAACCACTTCTCTTAGTTGTTTGGGGATAAAGGGTTGCCATGTTTCACACCTTTCACCCTGGTTGGGTCATCCACAAATTAGGCTTGTTGTTTTGTTCTTGGATGTTCACCCTTGAGGGTGAGCGGACCTTCCACTTGTGGCCCGCAGGTGGGGTGAGATTTTTTTTGAAGTGTACGTGGTATTCGCTCTTGCGGGCAAATGGGCTTTCCTGTTGGTGAGAAGGTGGGGTGAAATCTTGTTATTGTTGGTGATCGGACTTTCCTAATTGGCCCGCAGGTGAGATTGTGCAAAACTGAAAGATAGCGGAGAGCATAAGTATTCAGTTGTGAATTATTAGTTTACATCAAACAATTTAAATGAATTCCTGTTTTGGGGTGAGAGAGAGTTATTGCATGGTTATCTTGGTGGAGGGTATTGTCTGATAATATTTAGTAGATTGTTCATGTGGTTATTTGTTGCTAGTCTGATGATGGAGCTAGCAACATGAATGGCATTTGGGTCTTCGCTAGATGTTGCGGGGGCACCAGTTTTTCGTCGTATTTCTGAAAAAGAATCACATTCCAGGATGTAATGTAGCAGTGGATGTGGTGAGGCTACCTGGCAATAGGTGCATTCCCTGATGATATCCTCCACTATTTGCCAGGTGCACTTGTACTCGAGTCTCAGACGGTACACATTGAGCTCAGTGCTTCGTAGAAGGCTCTTAGGCAGGGTGATACGCCGAAGATCAGTGGTGGCTTTGTACCACCAGGTGGAGGGGGAGCCATTGTCTGTGCACAGGTTGTGTTTAGTTATTAAGGTGTTAAGGAGTGGCTTGGTGGCTTTATTTTTTATCTGTTGCATCCCAGGAGACAGAGATATCTGGATTTCTGCTCTGAGAGTGGCTTGTTTGGCGGCTTGATCGGCTTCCTCATTTCCCTTGATGCCGACGTGGCTGGGAATCCAGGCAAGAGTGATGGCTTTTCCAAGGCTGGTTGTCCTGTGGTAGTGGCTGAGGATGGTGGTGATGATGCGTGCATTGTCTCTGAGGTGTGGCTTCTTGATGGCCAGCCGCAACTGGTTATCTCCACTGCTTCATCACCAGGCAACTCCCCTTACAGTCCATCACAGTTCACTGTGCTAGCAGGTGCGATAAATCCCTTTGGCTCTTGTCATCTATACACAATCTTCCTCCACTCATTCCTATTTCTTGCACGCACTCTTCCCTGATCCACTGACAAGCCACGTGCAATCAATACCCTTTTCACGCCATCTATCCCTCTCATGCTAGGTCTCAATAATAATAATAATAATAATAATAATAATAATAATAATAATGGTTACTAACTTTAATTAAAATTTATATAAGTTTTTAGGAATGATTCATAGAAATTATACAGTATATTGTTTTTAAGAAGGGCTTTTACAATCATTACTGCAAATTTTTGTGATATTAGCCCTGAAATATGAAATAAGTTGAGATTCATTGATACTCGAAATTGTAATATGTAATTTATAATTTAAAAAACTTTTAGAATGGATACAAAAATAGACTTTTTACTAAGAACTTTCACAATTATTAATTAAAATTTATGTTAAATTAACCCTAAAATAGTAAAATGAATTGAGAATCTTTAACGACTTAATTCATAACTCTTTCAAGTTTTTAGGAAACAAATGGATAAAATAAAGTTTTTAAGAAAAACTTTTACAATTACTAATGCAAATTTATGCTAAATTAAATTTAAAATAGTAAAATAAATTGAGAGCCATTACACCTACTTTTAGTGGGTGCTAATTGCATGATTTCATCAATATGTCAGTAAGCAGAACCTTCAGTCCAATCGTTTGTCAGCAGTAGATGATGACAATAATCTTGTGTTAAGTGTCGGAGAATGGACGTGGATGTCATGATGGTATATTCATATAATATTGTTATTAATACCATTAATACCGTTTTGTCTGATTTTAACCGCGTATTTTCAGTCATTTTCATTGTGTAATGAAACCACTACAAAATTACACATCCTAGTCTGGTACTTAACGAGATTACTTTTATATGTGTCGCAATTAGTCCCTATTTGGGGGGTAGACACAGATGGATTGAGACCTAACGTCATGCCGTGGGTTCGAATGCGGGTCCGTCACCTCCCGAATTAAACACAAATCTACTACTGCGATCCCCTTATATGCCAAGAGCATCTGTCGTTCTCCTGGTGGACACCTTGACTAATGCCCTGCCGTGTGCTCGAATATAGGTCTGTCACCACCCTAATCGAGCACTCACTAACTACGGCGGTCCACTTTTGTGCCAACTACCTGTGGCGTTCCCTGGTGGATACCCATCCAAGCACTATCCAGACCCAAAGGGGCTCAACTTCACTGATCGAGAGAATAGCAGCGTACCCTCCATTTTATGGCCATTGGCCTTGGTACACCGCATAAAGATTCATTTTATTCACCCATTCTGTAACTAACCTAACTGGACCTAGCAAGTCTAAACTAGTTAGGTTAGTTATATAAATTGCATAAAGCATATCTTTACCCTTAGCCATTTGTTATTGGGCTAGAGAAATCCCCATGCATTGTACTTAATTTATAGTTTCAAACTTTGTACTTCATGGGCTCACAGACATAGTTTGATGTTTGACTTGTCCCTGTGGCTTTCAGAGTTGGAGACAGTGAAGCTATTAAATTCGTTTTATGGACCTTTCCATAATTCTTTTATACCTCATCAACCGCTTTATACACCCTTCCATTACTCGTTTTATACCTCAATAAGTAGTAATTCTTTGACATATACATTTAAAACTCATGTCACCCACTCCTAGAAAAGTGATACTTTGGTGAAAATCATGCAAATGAAGTTACAGATAAAACTACAACTGACACTGCAGAAAGCTTGCCATATATGCCTTCCCATCTTATCCTTAAATACACTGTGCCATGGTTAAGTTAGTAAACAAACAAACAAACATTTGTTTCCAATATTGTATAATGGTTATTCATACACAATCTAAAAGTAACTTATTAGTAGACATGTAATTGAACTTATAAGTAAGAGGGTAATACATACAGTTAAATTAAATATAGTTTCCTAGAAAATAATAATACTGTAATAAAATGTTAACAATAATGTTAATAATAAAGTAGTAATAAAAACACTCGATACAGGATCGTTATTATCAGCAGCATCACCATATTTGTTTTCCTTACAATGAGAATAATTAGTTCTTAAGTTAGAGAACAAAGAAGGCGATATCAGTTTACATATAGAGAGGTTAGTGTTAAGGGAAATTACATTAAATCATTAAGTTTAGTTAATGTGTGAGTAGCAACTACTTGTCCAAAAGGAAACTACTGTATACAGTTTGCCTTTGAAAGCTCCGAAGGAGGATGAATTTTTAAGATGCTGTGGAATATTGTTCCAAAGTGTTGGCCCTTTAATAGTTATCATCTTTGAACCTGCTTCTGTGTTTGTTCTCTGAATAAAGAGCTCACTACTATGTCTTGTGTTGGTTTCCTTTATATCCCTGACTGTTTTTAAATCAAATAGCCAGCTAGGATAATGATGGTTCAAAATTTTGTATACGAAAACATAAACAGCATAAGGGACTTTGTTTTCTACCTGCAGCCACCCAAGTTTTTTGAGAGTTGGTGTGATGTGGTCATATTTCTTATTCCTCCCAAGGCAACTCGAGCTGCAAATTTAATAAGTTTCTGTATTCTGTTTATCTAAGTCTCAGAGGTAGCTCCCCAAACAGTTGTGCAGTAATTAATGTGACTTAGGGCTAGAGACTCAACAACAGTTATTTGAGTGGTAGTCTCAAAATTGTCTTTTATATGTGATAAGTACATTAATGTTCCTGTAACCTTTTTGCATACTTTATCTATGTGGGAATCAAACAACATGTAGTATCAAAGTGAGTTAATAGGTTTTTACTGTTTTGCTAGGTGTAATGATATTGCTGCAAAAATTAATTGTTGTGTTTTCTGGAATTTATGCTATATGGAACCTTGAACCATTAAACATGCGTTGTGTTTTACTTTTGTTAACAGCCCAATTTCTTAAAATTAGGTATTAATTTTTGACAGAGTGTTTTCTGCTCTTAAGGTTAGCTCTGGGAGATTATTAATATCACCACTAAGGAGTAGTTGAGTGTCATCTGCATATTGTATGACTAAACAGTCAGATATGAAAGAAGATAGATCATTTACGTAAATGGAGAAGAGGATAGGACCAAGTACTGATCCTTGTGGAACACCAAATGAAAAATTATTTTGCATAGAGATAATGTTGTTAAGACGGATAGACTGTTTGTGATAAGGTGGATATTCTCTAAACCAGCTCGAATCAATATTTAGGTTAGTACATTTACTTATAAGAATTTCTTGGTTTACACTGTCGAAGGCTTTTGATAAGTCTAATAATACAAGCAGAGAGATTTTTTTCATGTCTATATTATTATAAATACTATTTGTAATTTTGAGCAGTGCAATTTCCGTCGAGAGGTCGACAGATCAGTTCCCGTTCAGGACCGAGAGTTTAAGCTGTTTACTGGGAAGGATACTGCTGTGGCTCAACACCACAGTGGGGGGTTGGGGCTTGCACCGGCTGACGCCCGCCAGAGCAGGGCGAGCCCGATGGGGGCTAACTGCACTTTAACGTTTTAACTTTAAATATGACATAAGTTGGCATGCAACAATTTTTTGTAATATTTTAGAGAAAATGGGTAGCAGGGAAATGGGACGATAGTTTGTCACATCTTCTTTATTCCCCTTTTTATGCAGAGGTATTACATGTGATTTTTTCCAAGAGTCAGGAAACCTTTTAGTAACAATGGAAATGTTCATAATAGCTAGAATATAAGATACAATCATGGGTAGAGCATCTTTGATGAATTGAAATGGTATACCATCTGGACCATAAGAGTCAGAGTTTCTTAGGCTCTTTATGGTAAGAATTAGGGTAGCACAATCGATAGGATTTATCTTGAAGTACTCTCTTGTGGATACATTGGAAGAATTGAAATATAAGTACTGTAATTACTCATATTCACTGAGTTGATGTTTTCTTGTGTTTTCTCATGTATTTTTCCTGTTAGTAAAATAGTTATCAAAGTTTTTCGCTTTGTCTTTCAACTCCGTAATATTTTCATAATTTTCTGAGGTAGTCTTTTCAGTTGGTATCATGCTTCTTATCACTATCCATGTTGCCACTGTATCATGTCTAGGGTCATTAAATAGTTTTTTTGTAAAAGTCTTGTTTTACTTACATCGATGGGAGATCTGACATGTTTCTTTTCTGCTTTATAACGTTTACGGAGAGTCATATCATATCTATTAATTTTTAGCTCTTTTTGTATTTGATTTCTGATTTGCATTGCCTCTTTGATGTCATTAGTTAGCCAGGGGGCTAAGGGGTGGGTTATTTTTCTTATAACAATGGGTGCACAACTATCTAAGCATTCACGGAAGACTTTAGTTAGAATCTCAACCTGCAAATCAATGTTATCTGTGTTTATTATACTATTAAGTACATTTGTGTTGTTGATTAATGCTTCACAAAAGTTATCAAGGCAGTAATTTTTCAGACACCGGAATGTTTTGAAGAGAGGCTTCCTTTTCGGCTTGTTTATGTTTAGCATAGCAATGTTGAGCTCGTGATCTGCATTTGGGCAGGGAACTACATCCCAATGGGGTATACTTTGCACTTTATTTGTTATTATCAGATTTATTAGAGTCCTAGAATTAGGGGTTATGCGGGTCGGTTTTGTCACTTTTTGTGTTAACTTCACAGTGTTGATCACCCTTTTAATTTTGTTATCTGCTGAGAGCAAGTCATCATTAAAGTCACCAAGTATGTATGCGGGTTTATGGCGCACACAGGTATTTCTATATGTTTCTAGCAGATGACTGAATGAACTGCAAGGTGCTTTTGGGTGACGATAACACACCCTACAATGGAAGATGGAAGTTTCTGATACTGCACAGTGATCCATAAATCTTCGAGCTCTTCAGTTTTTTCTAGACCTGTGGATATTTCTGATGCCCTAAGGAAATTTCTAACATAATTACAGACCCCCACCCCCTTGGCCATGGTCATTGCAAAATATTTTAAACTCGGGGATATTCTCATATTTATTTTCAGTTGTAGGAGGAAGCCAAGTTTCACTTTCACATTATTATTTCCTCAAAATGAGCGAGAAGGGACTGAGCGTTCATATGTACTAATGTTACATTCTTACCATGTTTCATCAGGGTAGTATCCGTAGTCATAGTTGTAGATGTTCTTGGGTTTGTCCATGATTTATTTCGACTGTATGATTCTGCTGGGAATTCATCATCATAGTGTGTTATGGTGTTAGCCCATGGATCCTGGTGTCTGTACCTGCTGTTGGATTGGTAACGCTGATTTGAGTATGTGCCATGGTATGATCGGGCCTTCTCAAAGTTTGTATGCCTAGGTGAGTTTCTAGAGTTGTAAGAGCCATCTCTCCAGGAGAAGTCTCTTGTGCATGGACAGCGATAAGAGAGGTTTGTATTGTGTCTCTTTCTGTAGTCTCGTGGATAGGGGATCGTTTCATAACCCCTTCGTTGCTTATTCAGGTATGACTGTAGTTTGGGATATTTTTAAGATAACCCAGGTTGTGTCCACTGTTTTCCCCCGCTAAATTAGTTTGGTTATGTTAGTTAGGTCAGGTTAGTGTAGTTGCATTAGATTATGTTAGGTTAGATTATGTTTGTTTTTTTACTTTATTTTACAATAAAACGTAAATCTATTTCTCTATATATACAAGTGCCATATTTTCCTTCTAAAGGGGGAGGCTGAGTCAAAGCAAAATATTTTGAGTCTTTGCAGGAAACATATAAAGAGGAGAGGATTCCCTGTCCTCTAGCTCCGCTCCCTTTAGAAAACTTTTACAATGCGCAGGGGAACATGGAGGAAGTATTTTTGTCCCCCTCTCCCTTGGGAAATATAAAGAATTAAAATAATTCTGGCTTGTGGGCGATATTCATTTAAGTTATTTTGTCTAGTTCATTTATTTAAATATTACTGCTAGACAACTGCTGTAGATAAGAATATTGTATAAGTAAATCTGCTATTTTTGAATAAGTAATGTTGACATTTCTGAAGTGAACTTTTGGCCCGAATTAAGATGAAAGATATCTTAAATGGTCATAAAGATTGTAAAGGTTACTCGTGTGCTTTAAAGTGAATTCAACAGTATAGTTGTACCAGCTGAAGCATTGTTTTACTTTCAGGTGATGTTGTGAAACCCATTGAATAATGGCAGACCCAGAAGATCAAGGAGTAGAAAGTGGTTTGGCACAGGCAGTGAATGAGGAGGTACTTGTTAGCTTGCCTGCAGTAGCAGCTGCTATCACCACTGCCAGCCACAACTCCACGTCCTCTCAGGCCACGATAGCTTCCTCCATATCGTCCCTTTCTTCTACCATGAATACAACTCCTCCACCCCCATCAGGTTTGGCCCTGTTATTCTTACTCAATTACATGTTAAGCTTTTAGCAATGCTGGTTGTTTATTGACTTCCGACAGGGAATACTTCTAACTGATCTGCTTTAAGATGATTTAGTCATAAGTTCAACCATTAAGTCAGAAGAAAAACGATCGTATCAGACCATGATGTAGTGTACACTTAACAGTTTAGCATCTTCAAAGTTGTATTGTTGGGTTTATTTGTAACCTTTTTTGGAATAGATTATTAGTTCCTGATTATTTTAACCTATTTATGCAAATTTTCTCAGTTAACTATTAATGTCATAATAAAAGATACAAAAATATAAAACATGTAACACTCTACAAGTACATATTGTCCAGTCATATGTGGCTGTGTTTGTGTTGGATCTCCTTAAACTGCATTACCAAGTAGCCCTGACTCCCTCCCAAAGATTTCATATGGAGTGTATGTTGCATTGTTGGCCTATGAGGTTGCGTGTGGTGCAGTCTTCAATAATATGTTTGCTTGTATGAGTTGATGTGTTACTTCCTGGACGGGCATCACTGACAGAGTAAAAAGTGACATGGAAGTGATTTTAAAGGCTGATTAGCCCTCCCTTTCTTAATATTACTTATTTATTTTCCCACAAAACAAGTGACAGTAAGAGTAGTGCCCAGTGAGCTCAGCGATATATGGCCATTTGCTCGAATAAGCAAATGTACCGAAGCAGTAATGCTCGCGACTTTGTTTCATTGGGTTACGGGTTTGCTGCCTGCCCTGGTGTGAGGTTAAAAAGGGCATCCATTCAGGGTAAAGATCACACTTGCCATAACCAAAGTTCTTCGCAAGTAGGCACCATCCTAGCCCTTAGCAGAAAAAGAGAGTCTGTGATGTTAAACCAATAATTTGGATCACATTTGAATAAGAAAATGTGAAGATTTTGTCAGTAATATTTGTTGGGGAATAAGTTGAGAAGGATTTAAGAGTAGGCACCGTCCTAGCCCTTGCAGAAAAAGGGAGTCCATGATGTTAAACCAATCACTTGGATCACATTTGAATAAGAAAATGTGAAGATTTGGTCAGTGATATTTCTTGGGGAATAAGTTGAGAAGGATTTAAGATTAAGAATCGTTTTATGCACTCATCCTTAACACATTCATACTTTTTGGAAATGTAAGGCTTCTAATTTGAGCTAAGCTAGATTATTTGGCTTAGGTTTTGTTAGTTTTGTCAGGTTAAAGTTAATTCAGTTCGTTTGGTTCGATTACTAGAAGGGGTGCATAAAGTGAATCTTTTTGTTAAGATTAGTTAGGTTAGGTTAGTTAAGTTAATGTGGTTAGGTTAGTAGAAGGAGTGTATAAAACAAAATTCCTTACTGGATATTAATTATCAGATGATATTTCCTTGCTGTACAGTGTATGAGAAAAATCATTACTGTAAAGGATTTACCGGAGCCTGAAGGTCAGGTCGTTATATGGCTAGGTTGTTATAAGGCTTCCCTCGTACATACCTGCATAAGCACCTTTCTTCTCTCAGGAGCTTATTTCATTAAAGGAATATTCGTGTTTACATTGGTAAAGGAAGGTTATGTAACTGCTTTCATTATTGCTCATTCATATTTATACTGTATTTAGTTTTTTATTTTTGTTATTCAATTTTCCTTAAATATTATTATTTCTTATTTACATTGATTAATGAAGGGAGTGAATGTGGTTTTTAGTTTTTTTATATTTATTGTGTTTTATATGGTACAGTTTTCTTTCAAAACATTGCGTCCATGGAGACAATTGTTTATTTTTATTGTTTATATATCTTAATTCTACCTTGTCCTTAAGCAGCCACTTTAGTCTTTTTAAAGATTTTCTTGGTGCTCGTATCCGATGAGGGCAGTTTTCTTAGCCTGTCCTGGTGTTGTACTCATGAAAAAGGGGCAAATTTTTTTTTGCCATTCTTTTTATGTGACATTACTGTTGACGTGGTGAACTAACTTTTTAACCATATTAGCAGAATACTTTCATTGTGTTTTTTCATTTTACTTACTAAGCAAAGTCCAAATTCAGATAAAAATAAATTTTTGATGAGAAGGGAAAGTATAAGATTTTGAGTATTCAAGAATTTAGTCTCTCATTTATAATACCAAATACTGTTATCCTAAGGTAGAGCGTACTTTCTTTGTCAAGGAAAAGATTTACTGGTAGGTTTCATGTTATAATTTTGAACTCTGGTACTTATCACTCTTGATCACTAGAGTCATTTTTCTTTGGTGCTTGTTGGTTTCTGTGTATGCTGTATATGTATGGCTGCACATATTCAGCAACTGAGATCAGTAGCACAGGAGACCTGCAGCTGGGAGGGATTATGAGGCTCTTGGGAGTCTCAGGGAGTAGTAATTTTTTAATTAAAGATGTTAAAAGGAGTGTTGTGAAGTTTTTGAAGTTATCACCAAATAAAAAACAATTTCGCTGAGGTGGTACCCATACATAGCAGATGAACTCATCTCTGTCTCTCTTTGCTTTTTGTTTTCTTGGCGACAGTGCCCGATAAGGGCAGTTTTCTTTGCCCGTCCCGGTGCCACTTTCATAAAATAAGGAAAAAGAAAAGATGAGAATCGATTGGAAGAGAGAGGCAAAAAAGTGAGGTTTGTAAGATTCTTGGAATTGACAGTGAATCAAGACTTTTCTGTTCAGATGGAACCCTTACTTTGCTGCTGAATAATTGGCTCAGAGAGGTATTGACACAAGGGCTGTGTTTCTCTGGATTATTTGTGATTGAAGATTATTTGTACTTGCTTACGAACACTATAACTGAAATTAGTTGAACAAGAGAGAGAGAGAAAAAAAAAGACAGTAAGACTCCTTGAATTATAAGTGAATCACAAGCTCTATGCTTTAATTTCCCGTACTCTGCAATTGAAAGTAGTTGATACTGAAGAGAAGGTGAAAGCAGTGAAGCTTTTATGGATAACCAGCTAATCAACACCTCTGTATTTAAGTTTTACCATTGCTTTGTACCTTATTCTTTAAACCCTTACAGTGTTTTAAGCAGTTTATTCAAGCAAAAGAACTTGTAAATTTGGTGTGATACTTGTGTTTAGAGAACATGTTACTCATGCTTTCAAATTTGGTTTTATCTGTTAATAAAAGAAACAAACATTCCCCTAGGATTGGTAATAGGAACAGATGCTCCCTAGAATTAGTAATAGAAACAGATGTTCTCCTAGGATTAGTAATAGAAACAGATATGCTCCTAGGATTAGTAAGAGAACATATTTACTCCTAGGATTAGTAATAGAAACGGATGTGGTCCCAGGACTAGTAACAGAAACATAGATGCTCCTGGGATTAGTAATAGAAACAGGTATGCTCCTAGAATTAGTAATAGAAACAGAGATGCTCCTAGGATTAGTAATAGAAACAGAGGTGCTCCTGGGATTAGTAATAGATACAAAGTTTCTCTTTGGTTTAGTACTAGAAACAGATGTGCTCCAACGGTTAGTAATAGAAACGGATATACTCCTATTGTTAGTAAATGGAAACAAATGTATTCCTAAAATTAGTAATGGTAAACGAGGTATTCCTGGGATTAGTAATAGAAACAGAGATACTCCTATGATTAGTAATAGAAACAGAGGTACTCCTAGGATTAGTAAATAGACACAGATGTGTTCCTAGGATCAGTAATAGAAACATGTGCTCCTAGGATTATTCATTAATGTACCTGAGTGTATGATCTGTACAGGAAAGTTTGAATACAATAGGATAATTATTAATGCCAGACTTTTAACCTGTTGTATATTTGTATCAGATCTGATGGGGTTCCCGATGATTGTCACATGGGAATCAAAATTTAGGATACTTATTAATGTGGGAAAGTCAACTTCAGAAATATTTATATAGCATTTGGTATTGGAAAATCTAATACAGTATTTATTATGCAAAGCTGTAGTCTAGAATAAATGTTAATATGTTAATAT
This sequence comes from Halocaridina rubra, assembly GCA_037179515.1. NCBI lineage: Eukaryota > Metazoa > Arthropoda > Malacostraca > Decapoda > Atyidae > Halocaridina > Halocaridina rubra. The sequence continues at coordinate 95,811 of JAXCGZ010007608.1, forward strand.
AAATATCAGATTATTTTATAGGGTTTTTCACAGTTAGCTAGATATTTATCTCAATAGGATTAAAAGGATTCAATTTAGATTGTTTATTACTATTGTATAAACAATATAATGAATGGAAGAAGATGGTGCATAGGTGATTGCAGGCCACAGGGATTTTTCACTTGTTAGCACAGTTACCTGTGATGGGCAGGTGTGGGGGGGGGTTGCCTTATGATGATTTGGTGAGGATAAACCAAGTGTGGCTGTCGGACCTCATGGCAGAAGATTCTTGGTCACCTAATATTTGGATGGCCCAAGCAAGATGGTAGGGGGGAATAGTGGCAACCTTTATCCCCATTGTATATTATTTAAAAGGATATCAAATTTGTCCACGTTAATTCTTTACTTTCCATAGTACGACCTTATTTCATTGTGCTATTTTGCAAAGTAATTGGTATTAGCACGATGTTATGCTAGATAAAATATGCGAAAATGAAACGAACCAGGACATTACCGCCTAGCCTGCGTCGACCGCTCGTTACACCGAGACATAACAGCAACAACAATAATGGCAACAATTCCCAATCGCCCGCCATACCCGAGGATACGGTGTCGTTATACACCTATCGTCTCCATGTCGGAACACATCAGACGATAGAACTTACTCTGCAGAATCCTCCGCCTTCGCCCACCAGGTCAATTTTTATTTTTTTGTTTTGTTATTAATCTATCTTTACTTTGTGTTTGTTCGAGTATTATGTTTCAGAAGCAGAATGAAAGCAAAACTGGTTTTAACCGACAGGCTGACCTAGCATATCGGGCATCTGGGTGAGAAGTGTTGATCCTTGTAAATATCATGGGATGAACAAAAAACATTATGTATCTCTCTCTCTCTCTCTCTCTCTCTCTCTCTCTCTCTCTCTCTCTCTCTCTCTCTCTCTCTCTCTCTCTCTCTCTCTCTCTCCTCTCTCTCTCTCCTCTCTCTCTCTCTCTCTCTCTCTCTCTTCTCTCTCTCTCTCTCTCTCTCTCTCTCTCTCTCTCTCTCTCTCCTCTCTCTCCTCTCTCCTCTCTCTCTCTCTCTCTCTCCTCTCTCTCTCTCTCTCTCTCTCTCCTCTCTCTCTCTCTCTCTCTCTCTCTCTCTCTCCTCTCTCTCTCTCTCTCTCTCTCTCTCTCTCTCTCTCTCTCTCTCTCTCTCTCTCTCTCTCTCTCCTCTCTCTCTCTCTCTCTCTCTCTCTCTCTCTCTCTCTCTCTCTCTCTCTCTCTCTCTCTCTCTCTCTCTCTCTCTCTCTCTCTCTCTCTCTCTCTCTCTCTCTCTCTCCTCTCTCTCTCTCTCTCTCTCTCTCTCTCTCTCTCTCTCTCTCTCTCTCTCTCTCTCTCTCTCTCTCATATATTTTTACACATGATTTGATTTGATGTTAATAATTTTTACTATTTTTTTTTCGTAGTATATTTTAATAGAATTCTGTTTTTTCTTTAGAAATCATATATTTTTTAGTGCTGTTCCTCACTTCATTATTTCTCTTTTTATTTGTTAGCTTTCAGTGAAAAACAGCATACTACAACCGATTCAGCATTTACAAAAATGCCAATAAATATTTTTGCCTTCACTCATATGTGATCTGTTAGCATTTACTTAGTTTACTTAGTTTTTCTACTTTTTCTTTGCTTTGCATATACTGTAATTCCTTGTTGTATGCTGCACTAAAATGCACCTGACAAGCATTCAATGCAGTGATTGCTGATTGTGGTATGTCTGTTTTTCCCCAGCCCGTCATTGTGTTTCTGGCATTGGCAAAGATGGCATTCTTTATGAAAAAAAAAATATGCAGTCAAATCTTGGTTTTTGAACTTGATTCATTCCTGAAAAAGGTGTAACTGAGAACACCTCAATGTGCATGGCGGCCGCATAGCTAGTGTGTTTATGTGGTTTGAGGTTTGAATTCCAAGAAAAAGTTTGAAAACCAGGGCAAATTTTAGTAAAAAAACATTTTGAAAACAACCCTCTAGGGCAGTGGTTCCCAATCTGTGGTTCGCGGACCCCTGGTGGTCCGCAAAGGTAGTACTGGGGGTCCGTGAACTGAATTAAAATGTTCATATATATATATATATATATATATATATATATATATATATATATATATATATATATATATATATATATATATATATATATATATATATATATATATATATATATATATATATATATATATATATATATATATATATATATATATATATAAGTGAATAAGCATATTAAAAGAAAAAAATAATAATGCAGTTATACACAGGGAACGTAACCTACCCATGCTCTCATAATTATGGCAGTATTAAATATAAACGTTTCCTGATTATATAATTTATTTATTTTTCTTTTCTTTCTCTTTTTAGTTTTTTATGCATTTAACACTGTACATGAAAGTGACATGTCGGATGTCAGGCAATCACAGTACGGTAGGACAGAAGCATTTATACGTGTGAGATTACCAACCTGTCATGTGTTGACCACGTACAGTCGGACCGTGGCGTGCGAGCTCAGTCTGAGCTTAAATTCTGAACACTGATTGCTGCAACTTCGCTCTTCCTTCACCGTCTTCACGTTTTGAACCGACAGTTGCATCCATACGTTAATGCAACTTGAGCAGTCTGTAGTCAGTGTGTCTGTGTTTGATTCCCGAACCTTAATATTTAGTTGTATTAACTTCATCAGTGACTATTTATTGTAAATATCTGATCGTATGATGGATCGGTGGTTAAAAACCGGAAGCATGTTAAAACGAGACTGCAGTGACATAGAAGGTGAATGTGCGACAAGCTCAAGTGAAAAGACACTGACTCATCAGTCGAAACGCAAAAACTGTAAATACTGTGATGAATACATATCCTTTGGATTTATATGTAGAGGCAGTGAAGGTGAACAGAAACCACAATGTGTTCTCTGTTATGAAATATTGTCCAATGAAAGTATGAAGCCAGCCAAACTTCGCCGGCATTTTGAGACTAAGCATAAGGAGCATACTAACAAACCTGTTGAATATTTTCAAAGAAGACGGGAAGAACTGCTTTCAAGACAAAATATTATAGAAAAAATAGCAACCGGGGGTGATAATAAGAATGCTGTGTGTGCTTCGTGTGATGTTTCTCTTTTAATAGCAAAGAGTGGAAAACCACACACAATAGCAGAGGAAGTAATTCTGCCTGCTGCCAAAGCAATGGCCTCTAGGATGCATGGAGACAAAGTATCAAAAAGTTTTGATCTCATTTCATTGTCAAACACCACTGTCAAGCGGCGAATAGGAGACATGTCTGACAGTGTTAAAAATCAACTAGTGAAGAGAGTGATTAAAGTCCGTATTATTCTTTACAATTAGATGAAAGTACAGATGTTGCTAACAGTGCTGATTTACTTGCATTCATACGATATGAATTTGACGGTACAATTAAGGAAGATTTTCTCTTTTGCCAGTCATTGCCAACACACACAACTGGTGAGTCTATTTTTAATAGTTTGAATGATTTTATAATAGCTAATGAAATTGAATGGTCAAAGTGTGTAGGAGTCAGTACTGATGGGGCTCCCGCAATGTCAGGAAAGTACAAAGGACTCAAGGCAAATATCCAAGCTATAATACCATATGTCAAGTGGACTCATTGCTGCATACATAGAGAATCGTTGGCAGCAAAGAAAATGCCAGAAAAATTGAAGACGACTGTAGATGAAGTAGTGAAAGTAGTTAACTTCATAAAAGCTCAGCCCTTAAATTCTCGTATATTTAGTGTTCTTTGTGAGGAGATGGGTAGCACTCATGAACAACTGCTCTTGCATTCTCAAGTGCGGTGGCTGTCCTGCGGTAAAGTACTTACCCGCATATTTGAGTTGTGTGATGAAATAAGACTATTTCTTCATGATAAATCATTTCATGGGAGAGAATGGTTTAATAACTTTTTGTGGCTAGCTATTGTGGCATACATGTCTGACATCTTTACTTATTTGAATGACCTAAATTTGAGCCTACAAAGGAGATCCGTAACTATTTTTAAAGTTGAAGATAAAGTGGAAGCCCTGATCAAGAAATTAGAATTGTGGTCTGAACGTCTGCATAGTGGTGTGTTTGAATCCTTTCCAACACTTTATGACTTTCTTGGAACTTCTGGGACACGAGAATAAGAAGCCTTTTTATTCAGCATTTGCAAGGTTTAAAGATCAGTTTTAGGGATTATTTTCCTCCTCATAGTGGTGTGTTTGAATCCTTTCCAACACTTTATGACTTTCTTGGAACTTCTGAAGAAATAAGAAGCCTTTTTATTCAGCATTTGCAAGGTTTAAAGATCAGTTTTAGGGATTATTTTCCTCCTCATGATGATAATAACAAGTGGATTAGGGATCCTTCTCATGTAAATGTAAAAGATGTAACAGAATTAACAGCAAAAGAAGAAAATAGTTTTGTTGAACTTTCATGTGACACTTCACTAAGATCACGTTTCAGCCGTTACAATTTATCAGACTTTTGGTTACTATTGAAAAATGAGTACCCATAACTGGCAACCAAGGCCCTGAAATATCTAATGCCATTCCCTACTACGTATTTATGCGAGCAGGCTTTCTCACAGCTCATTTACATAAAATCAAAATACAGAAATAGGATGAATGTGGAACCTGATCTTCGCTTAATACTGTCTGCCATTGAACCTGAAATTGAAAACATAGTAGCAGCAAAACATCATCACCCATCTCATTAATGAGATTAAGATAAAGTATTTTTTTTTCTGGTCTGTTCTGTTCTGTATTTCTTTCTTTATATTTTTTATATATTTTCCCATTTTTTCATTTACATATGTCTTTCTGCAGAAGTTAATCTAGTTTTCTGATAAGAGGAGTTTGTTGCTAGTTTATTAAAGCAGCATGTTAAGTTGACAGACGTTTCAATATCTTGGGGTCCGGGGAAAAAATAATTTAAATAAAAGGGGTCCTTGGTAGTGAAAAGTTTGGGAACCACTGCTCTAGGGCGTTGTAAAACCACGGTTTTTACTGTATCTCATTTTGCTCCTTATTAAGGAAGTACTGAACTTGTGATTAGTATGTTGTATATTAGATGTGTAGTACTATACTTGGCTCGGTACCAAAACTACATAAAGCCAGAAAATGCATTTAAAGTTTTGCATCATTAAAGTTTTTATATCTCCGTATTTGCTCTTGCTTATTTTTTCTTCAAATGTAGCTTTAAAATAACATAGACGGCTACCGAGATATCAAAGTCTTAAAGGTACGAAACTTCAAGTGCTTTTTCTAGCATTGTGTATTTTCATCACTTAGCCCAGTATTGTACTAGGCTCCTTGTGTGAGAGTACTTTCTAGTTGTTAGGCATTATTCTAGGTATGTACAATATTTTTTAGTTTACATCTCTTTGCATGCACTCTTCGTCAATGGATATTGGGAATACTGTATATAGTCTGAGACCAAAAGAGGAGGGTAAAGAGACCCACCCACTTGTTCATACTCCATCCACTCCCTCTCTCCAGTCGAGTGGAGAGGGATCCAACTTACACTCTCCAATCCTCTCGCCTGGTCTAAGTCGTAAAATTAACGTTCTTGGGGTGGCTGTTTTTAAAAAACTGCTTCTTGATCGTTTGATTTCTTCCAAGCAAGGTATTAGAGTTTTAGGAGTTTTTGTAATTTAGTTTGAAGTAATGTTGAAGATGTTTTCCAGAATTACTACATATATTCGTAAAATCCATTTGTTTTTAACTTAATCATGGTGTCTTCCATATACGAATAGTGTTGGTAATTTGCCTATAGTGTTACTTCCTTTATTTAGTGTATTTCATGTTTTTTAATGGTAATTAGTTTGTAATTGAAATAGCAGTTATATTTGGCACTCTATAAATAGTGCCCCCCTTTTAACATTGCATATATTATCTTTCTAGCACTTTGTAAATAGTGCCCTCCTCTTAACATAGCATATTATATCTGTCTGGGACTTTGTAAATAATGCCCTCCTCTTAACATAGCTTATGTTATCTTTTTGACGCTTTGTAAATAATGCCCTCCTCTGAACATAGCATATGTTATCTCTCTGGTACTTTGTAAATTATGCCCTCATCTTAGCACAGCATATATTATCTCTTTGGTTCTCAGTAAATAATGCCACCCTCTTAAAGTAGCATATGTTATCATTCTGGCACTATGTAAATAATGCCCTCTTTGAAGCGCAGCATATTTTATATCGTAGTCTACTGAAATCAGCAAGTGGTCACTACCGAAGGCAGCAACATAAGGGAAAAAAAAGGAAAATGGAAATTGTACTTATCTCCCAACTATAACTAATAACTTTTTATAAGTTAGAGCCCATTGAGGATAGGAGGAAGAAATCAGCAGCTCATCTCATGTTGTAGTCTTTGCCTACTCAACAAGCTGAGAAGGTGCGACATTAGATATGCAATGTGTGTTTATTTTAATGTTAGTACTTGTAAGAGAACACTTACATTGTTTAATATAGTGTTCTCTGATGCCGGGATTACGCAGTGCCTATTTTGAACAGATGCCAGACCCAGTGTTCGTGGTATCTGTTAATAAGAGTTTTTTAGTCGAACCAACCTAAATTAGTTGGTGGTTAAAACAATTAACTAATGGTTTGAACAAGCGTTTGAACTCAGTTTGTCTCTGTGATTACTCAGATGCTTGTTCAGCGATTGTTTACAAATTTGATTTATCTTAATTTGCAAGTAGTTTATGTTGTTCAACTAAAAAACTCTACAACAAAGATGCCATGAACAGTTTTGGTGTAGTATTGAGTACTGTAAAGCACTTTGAACACTTTGAAGTCCAGCAAACGGGAACATTGTGGTTATGTATGTAAGTGTTCTTTTATATTTAATAACTTTTAAAATACGTGTATTGTGTAAAGGAAAATATGATGAGATTTGACACTTGCCAAAGCCCTTTGCTTGAGGGCATCACCCTAACCCTTAATAGAAAAGTGAGTCTGTGATTTAAATCCAGTTGCATCCACATTTAAAATGGAGGCTTCAAACTACCATTCAAAAATAGTTTAAATTATTTGTAATGATAGTTTTAATATTATTATATTATTTTATTCCCCTATATTAATTCCGAACTTGTAAAGATATTGGTCCACCCTTTACCCCACAAATCTAACTTTTAGTTAGGACCTAGGTGCTATTTCCGCAGAACTACAAATGAATAGTTTATTACAACTTATGAAAACAAAATCACGTTCAGTTTCTTATCAGTTGCAGTATCTAAGGCTTTTGAAGCCTTATCTAGTCATTATTCATACTTTACTGATAAGACCATGCCGGTATATTGCAGTTTTACCGTAGGACTTTGTGAAGTCATTATTAACATACGTAGCTCTCCATAACTAAAGATAATGCAGAACGCAATTTATGAGCAAGATTGCGAGAGCTTAGCTAGAGCTCTGTTTCTTTCTAAGTAGTATTTACCATGAAGTGAAATAAATTACTGATATTGTATAGACAGAGATATGTTTGTTTAGAATGTGAAATGAAACTCGAACCTCCGATAACTAAGTTTTGTATAGTATTTGTGATATTGTCCCACATTCTAAAGTCTTTTAAAAATTAATTAATGTGTTATACTGAGTTCAGAAGTATTTGTTAATGTGTATGATGTAAATTACAGTTATATGATGCACAGAATTGCTCATATCTTTTAGTAAGTACAATACGATTTGTTGAATATTATATGTGGGTTTGTTTACCCTGGGAATACGTAAGAGTTTTGGCTCCCGATGCCAGAAGTCCCGTTTTTGACATGTTGAGGCAGACAGTAAACGTAGCGACGACCCCCATTCGAAAAGTCACGTCGGCCGTGTACCGTATCATCGGAACAGGGGATTCGTATACGCCGGAACATGTCGAAGACCTGGAATGTAAGATTGTGATTGTTTCTCCTTTATAAATACATGTTTTAAGATATCTTAAGCAAGATTTTGAGGTTTATATCGTACTGAACTTGTCACTCTGACTTTTAGAATCATTCAGGATAATATAGATGTATGTCTTGTGCATATTTTCTCGTTTTGGTCATTCAGATTTACTCTGCGTCCCGCAGAATATGATGATTGAAGTCTATGAGTATTTGGAAGCATTTAGGTATATGTATTATTTGTGTTTCACTGAATGTTTGCGATATTCTATTCAAAATTCTGTGGGTTTATTTTGTACTGAATGTGCTCCTTTAACTCTTTAGGTCAATGTGTATAGCTTATTGAATATAAGGTGCTGTATTCATGCAAATTTATCTAGATTTATGCTTTAAGAGTATGTCACTAACACTGCAGATCATCCAAGACTACAGTATTTAGGTTTATGTGTCAATATGCACGTTTTCCTATTCTTAAGGCTATATACAGTTATTTAAGCATTTGTTGTACTGAAACTGTTGCTTTTAGGCATACATGATTATTAATGTTAATATTCGAGCTGTACTCGTATATGTGTTCTTTGTTCATTTAATGTATAAGTTTTTTGTTGTACTGAATATGTCTCTCTGTAAATGTTCATTTATTATTAAAATTAGAGGGTCAAAGCACATAGGATGATTTGGAGACGTGGTGAGAAAGGTGAGATTGAGATGGTTTGTGCATGTGTTGAAGAGGCATGAGGTGTATGTTGAGAGAAGGCTGCTCAGGTGGGCCAAAGAGGAAGTGTATGTATATGGTGAGGGAGGACATGAGGGTGTGCGGTTTGACAGAGGAGGACATAAGGGATAGGGTGATATGGAGATGACTGATACGCTGTGGCGAGCCCTTGTGGGAAAAGCTGAAAGATTTGATGATGTTATTTTGAATGTTTCATTAGTATCTATAGAGGTCATTCAAGATTAGTTATGAATATTCCATAGTAATTGTATCATTGTAGCCACCTTTATCACTAGAAATATTGCTGCAAAGTATTTTTATTTGGAAATCAAATGTCTTCACTAACCACAGAATACGCAAAATCATATTCTCTGCTTTTACGGGTTCAACAGATGGGGAGGAGGTCGGGGAGCGGGGTCCTGGTGATGGGAGAGAGTCTGGACAAGAGGAGCTGCTCGAAATCAACAGCGACGATGAAAATGAGCAGTCGTCGTCGACCCAAGACAGCGGAGGCAATTCTGTCGATCCCGTTTCTGAGCGTTCCCATACCCTTATGTCTGGTAAGTAATTCTGAGAACCTTGAATTTCTATGCTGTATTCATGTACCTGAAATTTCATAAGAATTTTCAAAATGATGTCGTGATGCATATTCCTTTCTTAGGTGTTTTATCAACCTTGCAGTAGATGATTCTTGCCCGCCTACCCTGCGGATTACCCAAGCAGAATGGTTGGGTGGAATTATGGTAACTCTATTCCCCTTTGGAGCTAAGAGGAGTGATGGAGGTTTGATTTGGCATGAGTGAATGTGCGTTCTTTGTTTCAGCCACATCCCTTACAAGGGGACAAGGGTTCATTATATATGAAAAAAAAAAAAATTGTACAGTGGATGACCTATTCTTATATCCTCCAAAAGAATGGCAAATGACTTAATATATTTGTGCTTGTAAAACTTTGTTTTCAAATTAGTTTTTCAAGTCGCTTTCTGTAGCTGGGTCTCAACTCCTCACATTTCCCAAAATCCTTCCTCCAAACTCCTCACTCTCAATGCTCCTACCCAACTCTGTGTAGGCTTGCTATCTATATAAAACAGCCATATTCCCGTATTTAGGCCACTTTTTAGGGGGTGGCTGAGTCAGAGCATAATACCTTGACTTTCGTCAGAAAGGAAATTCAGAGGTGGGATATTTCTATTGTTCTCACTCAGTCCCATTTATTTGACTTATAATGTGCAGGAGAACATGGAGAAAGTGTATTTCCCTCTTGAGTTTATTTTTGTCACCAAATTTGAAGGAATGTCTTCCTTGGGTGGAAAAGCTTTAGTGTATATTCAGGAATGGCATATTTGTACCCTTTATCAGATGTTTTATCAACCTGACGGCAGGAGAATCTTTCCCGCCTGCCCTGCAGATGACCCAAGCAGGAAGGTGGGGGGAATTGGTGCATTCCTTCATCCCTGAGGAGCTATATAGCCTGAGCTTTATAACATTATAGTATTTATTTGACAGATAGCAGCACCGAAGGGAGTGGTGGAGGGGGAGCAGGTGGCAGTTCGGGTAGCCAAGGATCGACTCTCTTACCATGGGGTGCTCGCAAAGAACGATCTCAGTTTCCGGCCACAGTTCACGTCGACACTAACTTGAGACCTGGAGAGTTCGTCATGCGCACCCTTTTCGCAGAGTACACTGTCATGGCCGAGAAAAAAATAGAAACTGTAATGCAAGAGCCGCTGGTAAGATGTACCGAGACTCTGTGTTTAATTAGTTTTAATTTTTTTAATACTTTCTGCTTTGTAGATTTTACTTCAAAAGTATTTCCTTCAGCAGTTGGCCTGAACTAATAAAACTCCACTGCCCAGTAAGAAAGAAATAAAACTCGCTTATATCTCTGTATTCATAAGAATTATTCAGCAGTATTTTTAAATAATTTAGCTGTTGTTGGTAAAAAAAATCTTTGCAAAACTATTCTTTTTAGATCAGTGTCTCATTGAAACAATGTACTGTATGTTGTATATCTGTTATGTATCCCCTGAGTGATGGGGCAAAAATGCTTCCTCTGCGTTCCCCTGCTTGTCGAAAAAGTCGACTAAATAGGGCGAAGAGAAGGGACTGGGAATCCCCTCCTCTGTATTTTCTTCCTGCAAAGAATCGAGGTATTTTGCTTTGACTTAGCCACCCCCATTTATAAGGGGTATACAGCTTTTGTATATAGATAAATAGATGTTACATATATTTTGATTTATCACAGGAACGGAGTTTATCCAAAAGCCTCCAGCGTGGTGAAGACTCGACATTCGACCAGTTACTTCTCGCGTTTGGCTGCGTAGCCGAACACTGCCTTCCCTCGTTACTACGAACGTTGTTTGCTTGGTATGACCGACAGGGCGTGGAATGGGGGGCCACTGATGCCAAATACAAGCAAGATCCCAGCAAGAGTAAAGGGTAAAAGTTTGAAAGCATCTTTTCGTCTCCTTTCAGTTTTTGCTATTTAGCTGTACTGTACTTTGAACATATTATATATTAATAGATTTAGATATTATCTTGTCTTGATCATTTGAATTCTTAATGGCAAGGAATGTTCCCCCTTGTGGGAGGGGGAAAAATGCTTCCTCCATATTCCCCTACGTGTTGTAAACGTCAACAAATTGAGGCAGAGCTAGGGAATTGGGAATGTTCTTTTGTATATTCTTTATGTTAAGAGTCAGAGTATTTTGCTTTGACCTAGCCACCATCCTTATGAGGGGGAATAGAGTGCTTGTGTTTGGATAGATAAAGCTGATATGTATAAGGGATGTTATGAGAGTAGCTTATTATGCTTAAATTTTTAATAATAAGCTCAGTATGAATGATAAGATTATGAGAGTATCACATCATTCTCGTTTTAGCATTTTTGACAATAAATATCACTTCAATCTTATTTCACTTTTAACAGTTATTTGGTTATGGCCTTCCGGCTTCACAGGTATAAAGAATTTTTCTTCAAAACTAAAAATATATAATTTTTTAGATACTAATTTAGAACTTAAGGACCATGATTATTTTCATATCGTGGTATTATAAAAATATATTTTTTGTTTTTACATACGTTCAGGGTTGATTCCGGCTCAAATATGGATAGAGAGAGCATACAGGAGCGCCGAGATCTGGCCGTGGAGTTTATATTTTGCTTGGTGCTGATTGAAGTTCTTCGACAGCTTGCTGTGCATCCCGGGCACGATGATCTTGTGAGACATATTGAGGATATTGCTTTCAAGCATTTTAGATATCGAGAAGGGTAAGCAGCTCTCGTCTTATAAAGTGGATTAAATCTTATATAGAAGGAAAGGAACAGAGGGCCAGAATAAGACCTGCAGTGTCTGACTGGAAAAAGTGTAGCAGTGGGGTTTTGCAGGGATCAATTTTTAGACCACCGATGTTTGGCCAGGTTGTGTTGATATTTACTTGTGCAGTATATGTAAAAGGAATTAAGACCCATTGTGACTTCAGTCTGCCATCATCGATATTGATTGCTTGAGCTATATTGTAGTTAGTTTACAGTGACCGTACTCATTTCCCTAAAATGTTTTTAAATCTCCTGTCTGGCATATGTTGTTGGTGTGGTTTCCTAGGCTGTCTGACCCAACATCCCCAAGGCCACTGTTGATCTCAGGCTTTCCCTTTGAGCTCAGAGAGTGTGTATGTTGTGTTGTTGACCTATGTGGTTGTAAGTAGTGCAGTCTTCCATATTGTATTTGATTGTATGCAGTGATGAGATAGATACTGGACATGCATCCCTGCTGGAGTTCTCTCAAGGAAAGGAGACAACAGCTCTTTATGACAAAAGCTTCAAAGCTGAAAACTCCAACAACAAAATTCAACGCATGTAATAATTAGATGTGTTATAACTCCCTCTCTTACAATGATATTTATTGAAGAGGATCTGTATTAGGGAAATAATAAGGAACTTTATTAAGAGAAGGTATGCAAATTGCTGTGTACTGCCCTGTACTCACACAAGGATATATGCAACCCTGCAGTTACAAAAGGTTATGTACCACACTGTACTTGTTTTATATATTGGATTTTTGTATCTACATATGGGTACTGTATTGCTACCTGTTTTACCTTAGCATTTTATATCTTTACGCAGAGTACAGAATAACCCTAATGGAGCTAACATCAACACCATTGCCGACCTGTACGCCGAAGTCATTGGGGTTCTGGCTCAGTCGCGCTTCCAATCTGTGCGTCGTCGATTCATGGCCGAGTTAAAGGAGCTGCGTGGACGAGAGGCGTCGTCTGTAACTACCCAGAGCATTACCTCTCTGCTGATGGGAATGAAATTTTTTAGGGTCAAGGTATATTGAATTGTTTTATGTGTGTTGTTTCTCACAGTTTACTGACTTACTTTTCTCTTTCTACTCCCCTTCTTCTTTTGCTTCATCTTGTCTTCAGTTTTAATCTGTTTCTATATGGGGTCGCCATTTCTTGCTACCATTTTCTATCTTTTCCATTCTTGCATGTCCTGTTCCCTTACCCCTTTATCCCACTTATCATCTGAACTTTGGGATTCCTCCTCCTCCTCCTCCTCCTCCTCCTCCTCCTCCTCCTTCCTCCTCCTCCTCCTCCTCCTCCTCCTCCTCCTCCTCCTCCTCCTCCTCCTCCTCCTCCTCCTCCTCCTCCTCCTCCTCCTCACTTTCTCGGAATGTTGAATAATTTTGATCTACCCCATTGTATAATTCACTCCTCCTCCTCCTCCTCCTCCTCCTCCTCCTCCTCCTCCTCCTCCTCCTCCTCCTCCTCCTCCTCCTCCTCCTCCTCCTCCTCCTCCTCCTCCTCCTCCTCCTCCTCACTTTCTCGGAATGTTGAATAATTTTAATCTACCCCGTTGTATAATGCCTCACTTTTCTTATTCTTTCTGTATTGAACTATGTTATTTTTATTATTCTTCATATTGAGCATGTTATATTCATAGCATCTCTCAGCTGTATGATTCGGTTTTCATTTACTCATTGTTTTGAATTATTCAAATTTCTATTCCTCATTGGTAAGTAACTTGATTTTTATTTGCTCACACAGTTGAAATGCCTGTTGCTCACTGTGTTAAGTGATATTATTTCAGTTTCCTTATGCTACATCACTTTCTTCATGTTGTCTTGATAAGATATTAATTTGGAACAAATTTAATATTTAATCTGCATATATATATATATATATATATATATATATATATATATATATATATATATATATATATATATATATATATATATATATATATATATATATATATATATATATTATATATATTATATATATATATATATATATATATATATATATATATATATATATATATATATATATATATATATATATATATATATATATATTATATATATATATATATACAGTATATATATATACAGTATATATATATATATATATATATATATATATATATATATATATATATATATATATATATATATATATATATATATATATATATATATATATATATATATATATATATATATATATATATATATAATATATATATATATATATATATATATATATATATACAGTGTTCCTTCGATTATCGCGAAGGTTCGGTTCCGGGACCCGGCGCGAGACAGGAATTTCGCGGAGTAGGATCACCCTATATGTACATAGATATTTTAATTTATATTTACGTTTACACTGTATAAAGTGTATAAACCCTCCCTCTACTGTTAACAAACCACCCTTTACTTCATAAATAACAGTATGCAAGCATAAATTTATATGACATACTCATGTACACCTTGTTCCTTTTATACGCGATTTTTTTATATGCGAAATTGCAATAACGCCCCCCAATAATAATAGTAAAAAATTCGGAATTTGCGAATAACGCCCCCCCCCCATTTTTTTTTTTTTTTTTTTTTTTTTTTTTTTTTTTTTTTTTTTTTTTGACAACAGGATGGACCAAAAAATGATAAAATAAAACAGCCTTTGTCAGGCTGTAAAGAGAAACAGATGGAGAGTGTAATGACCTGTCAGATGTGAAGGGATTATAAAAGATGTGTAATGAATATCCAGCTCTCTGCTGGGTTTTAATATACCTCTGCATTACTCTCATGATGTCTATTCCAAAAATTCTCCTTAGATCTTATTATTATTATTATTATTATTATTATTATTATTATTATTATTATTATTATTATTATTATTATTATTATTACGAATTTGTAATTAAACCATTATTTTTACAATAAATAATGTAGTATTGGTTGAATGAACAAGAGTTAATTAAAGATTCTCTCTCTCTCTCTCTCTCTCTCTCTCTCTCTCTCTCTCTCTCTCTCTCTCTCTCTCTCTCTCTCTCTCTCTCTCTCTCTCTCTCTCTCTCTCTCTCTCTCTCTCTCTCTCTCTCGTGTTTCATTTCACTTACATTATATAGAATATATTTATATTAAAAGGAAAATAGTCTTACAAACAACGCATACATCAGTTACTTTACAAGCTGATGAGTCGTTTGGGGCAGCAAATGATAAATATAATAATGCACTTTTAATAAAAACGTTAATGAGTTAAAAGACCGTTAAATTAATTTCCTTTCCACGAATCCTTTGTAATGTCTCTTAAACAGGAATTAGGTAGAAATTTTTCATCTTATTATGTAAATACAATTATTGCTTTAGTCTTAATCACGTTCATTACTGTGCTCATTTTAAAGGTAATAAACCTAAGTTTTAATTCGTTTTTTGAAAAGAAATATGAGAGAGAGAGAGAGAGAGAGAGAGAGAGAGAGTAATTGGATACATTTTATTAACAAATTTGTCATTCAGAAACCAGATACAAATTTGAAAATGGAAGGAGGATGCAAAACACGTGTTCTGAAAATATTAAGAACATAAGAATAGGGGACACTGCAACATACTTACTGGCACACACGATGCAGTTCCATTTTTGAATGATATTTTCAGCATGTCTAACCTATTCTATTCTACTCTACTTATTTATTCTATTTTTCTTTTTATGATTGTTCTAATAAACACTAATCTATTCATACCTACCCTACCTCTGTCATATGTCTATCTAATCTACATTTGAAGGTGTCTAAGGTATTGGCATTTATTATCCTACTAGGAATACTCTACGGTATTACCAAGCCAATTTTCACCAATTTCCCTTCTGATCCTAAATTTATCAAAATTAAATCCATTACCCATTTCGAGTTCTGGTTTGATCATGAATATTTAAAACTTTATTAATATCACCCTTGTTAATCCCTTTAAATCATTTATACACCTTAATCATATCCCCCCTAACTCTGTGCCTCTCTAGAGAATGTAGATTAAGTTTTTTTTAATCTGTCATATGGTAGATTTAGGCATTGCATTATTAATTTTTTTTTTCGTTTTTTAGTCTTGCTTTGGTTATTTATAATTCTTATTTTAAGTTTCTATACATTTGCAGATAGAGGCTTGTTCTCCTGCATCCTCCTCCTCTTCTACCACATAAGTTACTTGCTCACTGCCACCTTGCATGTCCCAGTGTACTGTATAACTGTTGCCCACTGCATAATAAAGTATGGTAATGTATGTTAATTTCTAGCTGTAAAGTGAATATGAATATCTTTTGTATACTCTTAAAAATAGATACAGGGCTTTCTGCTTTGCTATGTAGTAATAAAATATTTTTTTTACTTATATCTTTGGCATGGTGTGTCTATGTAAGGTTTGGAACGTATCTATGCCCTTTATCATTGTTTCCTATGGAAAATAACTCGTTTTTTCACGCGATTTTCCATTTACACGACACTTCTGAGAACCTATCTAGGCGTTATTTTGAGAACAAGGTGTACATAGGTATTTTACAATTATTATTACGTTTACTGTATAAACCCTCCCTGCACTGTTAAAAAACCACCCTTTACTTTATAAATAACAGCATGCAACGTAAATTTATATGTACATGATAGGTAAACTTACTGTGAATGAGGTGGTAATGAGTTTGTAGAAGCCAGAGGAAATTATTCCGCAGCCAATAACAGCTTTACGGCTGTTATTCATTGAGGCCAAATTAGCGGCCTACATATCTAAGAGTTTCACCTTATCTGTTATGGTTAACATCTTCCTTTGCCACTTAGGCTCACTACCAGAAGTCTTAGAAGATGAAGGATGCTTGGGAGGCATTGCAGAGGTTGAAAAAGTGAAGAAAATAAATCACAAGCACAACGTGAATGGCACACACGTGAGTTAGACTGAACGAGTGAGGCGAGACAATGGAAGATGGTGCAAGCCTTTGTCCGAAACGCTGATACCGGTATCGTATTTTACATGGTGCAGTACTGTTAGTATTTATGTTTTTTACTGTTTTATTATTCTTAGGCTAAGAAATACAGTGATCCTTCGCTGTATCGCGTTTCTTGGCTCGCGAATTCACTGTACCGCGATTTTTTTTGGCAAATGTTTTTTTTGGGGGCTGTATATGCAAAAATATTAAAATATTAAAATAATAAAAATTTTCAGTATTTTCATTTTTTTTTATTGAAAAAACATATTTCATTATCTAGTTGATAAAAAAAAATTATTTCTCAGCCTACGAATAATAAAACAGTAAAAAATAGTAAAAAGCATAAATTTAGATATACAGTATAACTCACAGTATTGCATCATGTGAAATAGTGTCCGATAGTGTACAATGTATTGGGGTCGCACCTATGTGAGCTAGCATATATATTTATATTTTCAGTAGTTTCATGATTTTATTGATAAAAAAATTATTTCTTAGCCTAAGAATAATAAAATAGTAAGAAATAGTAAAAAACATAAATACTAACAGTATTGCACCTTGTAAAATACGATACCGGTATCAGCGTTTCGGAAAACGAAAAGGGTCGAACCTACGTAAGATAGTACATATTGAGATTTTCATTATTTTATTGATAAAACAAGTATTTCCTAGCCTAAGAGTAATAAAACAGTAAAAAATAGTGAAAAACATAAATTTAGATATATAACTCACAGTATTGCATCATGTGAAATAGTGTCCGATAGCGTACAATGTATTGGGGTCGCACCTACGTGAGCTAGCATATATATTAAAATTTCCAGTAGTTTCATGATTTTATTGATAAAAAAAGTATTTCTTAGCCTAAGAATAATAAAACAGTAAAAAATAGTAAAAAACATAAATACTAACAGTATTGCACCATGTAAACTATGATACCACTATCAGCGTTTCGGACAAGGTGTGCACCATCTTCCATTGTCTCGCCTCACTCGTTCAGTCTAACTCACGTGTGCGCCGTTCACGTTGTGCTTATTAATACGTTTTGCTTGTGATTTTTTTACTCGCATATTTTAACCTTTGCAATGCCTCCCAAGCATCCTTCATCTTCTAAGGCTTCTGGTAGTGAGCCTAAGTGGATAAGGAAAATGTTAACCATAACAGATAAGGTGAAACTCTTAGATATGTTGAAAGAAGGAAAAAGATTTACGGATGTCAGCCGCTATTTTGGCCTCAATGAATAACAGCCGTAAAGCTGTTATTGGCTTTGGAATAATTTCCTCTGGCGTCTACAATCTCATTACCACCTCATTCACGGTAAGTTTACCTATCACGTACATATAAATTTACGTTGCATGCTGTTATTTATAAAGTAAAGGGTGGTTTTTTAACAGTGCAGGGAGGGTTTATACAGTAAGCGTAAAAATAATTGTAAAATACCTATGCACATGAGTATGTCATATAAATTTACACTTGCATGCTGTTATTTATGAAGTAAAGGGTGGTTTGTTAACAGACAGGAAGGGTTTATACAGTTTATACAGTGTAAACGTAAAAAATAAATTAAAATATCTATGTACATATAGGCTGATCCTACTCCTCGATTTTCCTGTCTCGCGCCGGGTCCTGGAACCGAACCTTCGCGATAATTGAAGGAGCACTGTACGTTTTTTTATCAATAAAATCATGAAACTACTGGAAATTTTAATATATATGCTAGCTCACGTAGGTGCGACCCAATACATTGTACTCTATCGGACAGTATTTCGCATGATGCAATACTGTGAGTTATATATCTAAATTTATGTTTTTTATTATTTTTTACTATTTTATTACTCTTAGGCTAGGAAATACTTGTTTTATCAATAAAATAATGAAAACTTCAATATGTACTATCTCACGTAGGTTCGACCCTTTTCGATTTCCGAAACGCTGATACCGGTATCGTATTTTACTTGGTGCAATACTGTTAGTATTTATGTTTTTTACTATTTTTTTACTGTTTTATTATTCTTAGGCTAAGAAATACGTTTTTATATCAATAAAATCATGAAACTACTGGAAATTTTAATATACAGTGATCCTTCGCTCTATCGCGTTTCTTGCCTCGCGAAATCACTGTACCGTGATTATTTTTGGCAAATTTTTTCAGCCTACGAATAATAAAACAGTGAAAAATAGTAAAAAACATAAATTTAGATATAGAGTATAACTCACAGTATTGCATCATGTGAAATAGTGTCCGATAGCGTACAATGTATTGGGGTCGCACCTACGTGAGCTAGCATATATATTCAAATTTCCAGTAGTTTCATGATTTTATTGATAAAAAAACGTATTTCTTAGCCTAAGAATGATAAAACAGTAAAAAATAGTAAAAAAACATAAGTACTAACAGTATTGCACTATGTAAAATACGATACCGGTATCAGCGTTTTGGAAAATGAAAAGGGTCGAACCTACGTGAGATAGTACATATTGAAGTTTTCATTATTTTATTGATAAAACAAGTATTTCCTAGCCTAAGAGTAATAAAATAGTAAAAAACATAAATTTAGATATATAACTCACAGTATTGCATCATGTGAAATAGTGTCCGATAGTGTACAATGTATTGGGGTCGCACCTACGTGAGCTAGCATATATATTAAAATTTCCAGTAGTTTCATGATTTTAATGATAAAAAAACCAATTTCTTAGCCTAAGAATAATAAAACAGGAAAAAATACTAAAAAACATAAATACTAACAGTATTGCACCATGTAACATACGATACCGTTATCATCGTTTCGGACAAAGGCTTGCACCATCTTCCATTGTCTCGCCTCACTCGTTCAGTCTAACTCACGTGTGCGCCGTTCACGTTGTGCTTATTAATATGTTGTTCTTGTGATTTATTTTCTTCACTTTTTCAACCTCTGCAATGCCTCCCAAGCATCCTTCATCTTCTAAAGCTTCCGGTAGTGAGCCTAAGCGGCAAAGGAAAATGTTAACCATAACAGATAAGGTGAAACTCTTAGATATGTCGGCCGCTATTTTGGCCTCAATGATTAACAGCCGTAAAGCTGTTATTGGCTGCGGAATAATTTCCTATAGAGTCTATAAACCATTACCACCTCATTCACGGTAAGTTTACCTATCACGTACATATAAATTTACGTTGCATGCTGTTATTTATAAAGTAAAGGGTGGTTTTTTGACATTGCAGGGAGGGTTTATACAGTAAACATAAAAATAATTGTAAAATACCTATGTACATGAGTATGTCATATAAATTTACGCTTTCATGCTGTTATTTATGAAGTAAAGGGTGGTTTGTTAACAGTAGAGGGAGGGTTTATACAGTTTATACAGCGTAAACGTAAAAATAAATTAAAATATCTCTGTACATATAGGGTGATCCTACTCCACGAAATTCCTGTCTCGCGCCGGGTCCCGGAACCGAACCTTCGCAATAATCGAAGGAACACTGTGATTACCTAATTGATTACCTAATTGTGTTTACGGGAAAGAGCCCAAAGCTCGTATCTTCCCGTATCCTGATTGGTTCCATTTTAGACTTAGTGATACTTATCATACCTGTCCTTAAAACTATGGATGGAGATAGCATTAACTACCTCCTCACTTAGCGAATTCCAATTATCAACTACTCTAACACTGAAAAAGTATTTCCTTACATCCTGCAAAGAAGTTTTCTTACCAAGCTTCAAACTATGACCTCTAGTTCTAGAGCCAGCCATATCAAAATATCGATCCCTGTCCACTCTATCATAACCATGAAGGAATTTAAAGACTGTCACCATATCCCCCCCTCACTCTTCTAGCTTCGAGTGATGGATGTGTGTGTGTGTGTGTGTGTGTGTGTGTGTGTGTGTGTGTGTGTGTGTGTGTGTGTGTGTGTGTGTGTGTGTGTGTGTGTGTGATTACCTAATTGATTACCTAATTGTGTTTACGGGAAAGAGCCCAAAGCTCGTATCTTCCCGTCTCCTGATCGGTTCCATTTTTAGACTTAGTGATACTTATCATACCTGTCCTTAAAACTATGGATTGAGATAGCATTAACTACCTCCTCGCTTAGCGAATTCCAATTATCAACTACTCTTACACTGAAAAAGTATTTCCTTACATCCTGCAAACAAGTTTTCTTACGAAGCTTCAAACTATGACCTCTAGTTCTAGAGCCAGCCATATCGAAATATCGATCCCTATCCACTCTATCATAACCATGAAGGAATTTAAAGACTGTCACCATATCCCCCCTTACTCTTCTAGCTTCGAGTGATGGCAAGTCTAATTCCCTCAGCCTCTCATCATAACCGAGATTGCGTATTTCTGGCACCAGTTTCGTGGCATGTCTTTGAACTTTTTCAAGCTTAGCTATGTGCTTTTTCAAGTGCGGATTCCAAAAGGGGGCTGCATATTCGAGTTTTGGCCTCACATAGGTTACATAAATATTTCTGAACATTTCCTTGTCCATGTGCCTGAAGGCTACCCTTACATTTGATAAGAATGCATATGCTGCCCTTACTACGCCATTTATATGTATTTCTGGAGACAAATCTGCCAGTATGTTTACTCCTAGATCTCTCTCATTTTCTGTCTCTTGAAGTTGTACTCCAGCCACCGAGTAGTCAAGCTTGGGCCTTCTTGCACTTGTACCCATTCTCATTACCTTACATTTTGAGGTATTGAATTTCATTAGCCACTTTTCTGACCACTCATGCAGATTATTTAGATCCTCCTGAAGTTCTCTACCATTGTTCTCGTTTTTTACTTTCTTCACAATCTTTGCATCATCTGCAAACATATTCATGAATGAATTTACAGACTCTGGTAGGTCATTTACATATACAAGGAACAAAAGTGGCCCTAAAACTGAACCCTGTGGAACTCCACTACTAACTCTTCTCCATTCAGACACTGCGTGTCTTACTCTAACCCTCTGTTCCCTTCCTTCTAAGTAAGTTTTTATCCATTCCAAGACATTTCCACCTATTCTAGCCATTGATTGCAGCTTCCTAATAAGTCTCCCATGTGGAACAGTGTCAAACGCTTTCTGGAAGTCTAGGAATATGCAATCTGCCCAGCCCTCTCTTTCCTGTAAGATTTGGCTTACCTCATCATAAAATTCTAATAAGTTTGTTACTGTTGATCTTCCTTCTCTGAAGCCATGTTGCCTCACTGACAAAAAGTTGAAGGATTCCAAGTGAAGAGAGATATGTTTCCTTAGTAGTTTCTCCATAAGTTTGCAAACTATGCTGGTCAAGGAAACTGGTCTATAGTTCAGAGCCGTATCCCTCCTTCCCTTTTTGAAGATAGGTATCACATTTGCTTGTTTCCAGCATCTTGGAATCTCCCCCGACTCCAGTGACTCCTTAAATATGATACTTAGTGCCACTGATATTGTGTTTGCGCATTTTTTAAGCACATGAGGGGATATGTCATCAGGACCTGTAGCTTTATGAACATCTAAATCCATCAGCGCTTTGCATACCTCTGTGACTGTAAGGTTGATGTTCTCTAATACCGGCCCTTGAGCTTCTATCACTGCAATCTGAGGGGGTGGGGTATTTTCTACTGTAAATACTGACTGAAACTCCTTGTTCAATTCTTTGCAGATCTCTTCGTCCGTCTCAGTGATGCTTCCATCCGCTCTCTTTAGCCTTAAAACCTGTTCTTTTACCTTCAGTTTTCCTCTGATAAAGCTGTGGAAAAGCTTGGGATTTTCTTTAGCCTTCCTGGTGATGTCCCTCTCATAATCTCTCTCTGCCTCTCTCCTTTTACTTAGGTAGTCATTTCTTGCTCTTTTGTAGGTTTGCCAGGCATTTATGTTTTTTCTCCTCCTATACCTTTTCCAGCATTTATCTCTCCACTCCTGTGTGTGTGTGTGTGTGTGTGTGTGTCTTGTGTTTGTGTTCTTGTTTGTGGGGGCGTGTGTCTTGTCTGTGTTGTAGTTGTGATTACCTAATTGTGTTTACGGGAAAGAGCCCAAAGCTCGTATCTTCCCGTCTCCTGATCGGTTCCATTTTTAGACTTAGTGATACTTATCATACCTGTCCTTAAAACTATGGATTGAGATAGCATTAACTACCTCCTCGCTTAGCGAATTCCAATTATCAACTACTCTTACACTGAAAAAGTATTTCCTTACATCCTGCAAACAAGTTTTCTTACGAAGCTTCAAACTATGACCTCTAGTTCTAGAGCCAGCCATATCGAAATATCGATCCCTATCCACTCTATCATAACCATGAAGGAATTTAAAGACTGTCACCATATCCCCCCTTACTCTTCTAGCTTCGAGTGATGGCAAGTCTAATTCCCTCATCCTCTCATCATAACCGAGATTGCGTATTTCTGGCACCAGTTTCGTGGCATGTCTTTGAACTTTTTCAAGCTTAGCTATGTGCTTTTTCAAGTGCGGATTCCAAAAGGGGGCTGCATATTCGAGTTTTGGCCTCACATAGGTTACATAAATATTTCTGAACATTTCCTTGTCCATGTGCCTGAAGGCTACCCTTACATTTGATAAGAATGCATATGCTGCCCTTACTACGCCATTTATATGTATTTCTGGAGACAAATCTGCCAGTATGTTTACTCCTAGATCTCTCTCATTTTCTGTCTCTTGAAGTTGTACTCCAGCCACCGAGTAGTCAAGCTTGGGCCTTCTTGCACTTGTACCCATTCTCATTACCTTACATTTTGAGGTATTGAATTTCATTAGCCACTTTTCTGACCACTCATGCAGATTATTTAGATCCTCCTGAAGTTCTCTACCATTGTTCTCGTTTTTTACTTTCTTCACAATCTTTGCATCATCTGCAAACATATTCATGAATGAATTTACAGACTCTGGTAGGTCATTTACATATACAAGGAACAAAAGTGGCCCTAAAACTGAACCCTGTGGAACTCCACTACTAACTCTTCTCCATTCAGACACTGCGTGTCTTACTCTAACCCTCTGTTCCCTTCCTTCTAAGTAAGTTTTTATCCATTCCAAGACATTTCCACCTATTCTAGCCATTGATTGCAGCTTCCTAATAAGTCTCCCATGTGGAACAGTGTCAAACGCTTTCTGGAAGTCTAGGAATATGCAATCTGCCCAGCCCTCTCTTTCCTGTAAGATTTGGCTTACCTCATCATAAAATTCTAATAAGTTTGTTACTGTTGATCTTCCTTCTCTGAAGCCATGTTGCCTCACTGACAAAAAGTTGAAGGATTCCAAGTGAAGAGAGATATGTTTCCTTAGTAGTTTCTCCATAACTTTGCAAACTATGCTGGTCAAGGAAACTGGTCTATAGTTCAGAGCCGTATCCCTCCTTCCCTTTTTGAAGATAGGTATCACATTTGCTTGTTTCCAGCATCTTGGAATCTCCCCCGACTCCAGTGACTCCTTAAATATGATACTTAGTGCCACTGATATTGTGTTTGCGCATTTTTTAAGCACATGAGGGGATATGTCATCAGGACCTGTAGCTTTATGAACATCTAAATCCATCAGCGCTTTGCATACCTCTGTGACTGTAAGGTTGATGTTCTCTAATACCGGCCCTTGAGCTTCTATCACTGCAATCTGAGGGGGTGGGGTATTTTCTACTGTAAATACTGACTGAAACTCCTTGTTCAATTCTTTGCAGATCTCTTCGTCCGTCTCAGTGATGCTTCCATCCGCTCTCTTTAGCCTTAAAACCTGTTCTTTTACCTTCAGTTTTCCTCTGATAAAGCTGTGGAAAAGCTTGGGATTTTCTTTAGCCTTCCTGGTGATGTCCCTCTCATAATCTCTCTCTGCCTCTCTCCTTTTACTTAGGTAGTCATTTCTTGCTCTTTTGTAGGTTTGCCAGGCATTTATGTTTTTTCTCCTCCTATACCTTTTCCAGCATTTATCTCTCCACTCCTGTGTGTGTGTGTGTGTGTGTGTGTGTGTGTGTGTGTGTGTGTGTGTGTGTGTGTGTGTGTGTGTGTGTGATTACCTAATTGTGTTTACGGGAAAGAGCCCAAAGCTCGTATCTTCCCGTCTCCTGATCGGTTCCATTTTTAGACTTAGTGATACTTATCATACCTGTCCTTAAAACTATGGATTGAGATAGCATTAACTACCTCCTCGCTTAGCGAATTCCAATTATCAACTACTCTTACACTGAAAAAGTATTTCCTTACATCCTGCAAACAAGTTTTCTTACGAAGCTTCAAACTATGACCTCTAGTTCTAGAGCCAGCCATATCGAAATATCGATTCCTATCCACTCTATCATAACCATGAAGGAATTTAAAGACTGTCACCATATCCCCCCTTACTCTTCTAGCTTCGAGTGATGGCAAGTCTAATTCCCTCATCCTCTCATCATAACCGAGATTGCGTATTTCTGGCACCAGTTTCGTGGCATGTCTTTGAACTTTTTCAAGCTTAGCTATGTGCTTTTTCAAGTGCGGATTCCAAAAGGGGGCTGCATATTCGAGTTTTGGCCTCACATAGGTTACATAAATATTTCTGAACATTTCCTTGTCCATGTGCCTGAAGGCTACCCTTACATTTGATAAGAATGCATATGCTGCCCTTACTACGCCATTTATATGTATTTCTGGAGACAAATCTGCCAGTATGTTTACTCCTAGATCTCTCTCATTTTCTGTCTCTTGAAGTTGTACTCCAGCCACCGAGTAGTCAAGCTTGGGCCTTCTTGCACTTGTACCCATTCTCATTACCTTACATTTTGAGGTATTGAATTTCATTAGCCACTTTTCTGACCACTCATGCAGATTATTTAGATCCTCCTGAAGTTCTCTACCATTGTTCTCGTTTTTTACTTTCTTCACAATCTTTGCATCATCTGCAAACATATTCATGAATGAATTTACAGACTCTGGTAGGTCATTTACATATACAGGGAACAAAAGTGGCCCTAAAACTGAACCCTGTGGAACTCCACTACTAACTCTTCTCCATTCAGACACTGAGTGTCTTACTCTAACCCTCTGTTCCCTTCCTTCTAAGTAAGTTTTTATCCATTCCAAGACATTTCCACCTATTCTAGCCATTGATTGCAGCTTCCTAATAAGTCTCCCATGTGGAACAGTGTCAAACGCTTTCTGGAAGTCTAGGAATATGCAATCTGCCCAGCCCTCTCTTTCCTGTAAGATTTGGCTTACCTCATCATAAAATTCTAATAAGTTTGTTACTGTTGATCTTCCTTCTCTGAAGCCATGTTGCCTCACTGACAAAAAGTTGAAGGATTCCAAGTGAAGAGAGATATGTTTCCTTAGTAGTTTCTCCATAACTTTGCAAACTATGCTGGTCAAGGAAACTGGTCTATAGTTCAGAGCCGTATCCCTCCTTCCCTTTTTGAAGATAGGTATCACATTTGCTTGTTTCCAGCATCTTGGAATCTCCCCCGACTCCAGTGACTCCTTAAATATGATACTTAGTGCCACTGATATTGTGTTTGCGCATTTTTTAAGCACATGAGGGGATATGTCATCAGGACCTGTAGCTTTATGAACATCTAAATCCATCAGCGCTTTGCATACCTCTGTGGCTGTAAGGTTGATGTTCTCTAATACCGGCCCTTGAGCTTCTATCACTGTAATCTGAGGGGGTGGGGTATTTTCTACTGTAAATACTGACTGAAACTCCTTGTTCAATTCTTTGCAGATCTCTTCGTCCGTCTCAGTGATGCTTCCATCCGCTCTCTTTAGCCTTAAAACCTGTTCTTTTACCTTCAGTTTTCCTCTGATAAAGCTGTGGAAAAGCTTGGGATTTTCTTTAGCCTTCCTGGTGATGTCCCTCTCATAATCTCTCTCTGCCTCTCTCCTTTTACTTAGGTAGTCATTTCTTGCTCTTTTGTAGGTTTGCCAGGCATTTATGTTTTTTCTCCTCCTATACCTTTTCCAGCATTTGTCTCTACACTCCTTAGCTCTTTTACACCCATTATCGAACCATTTCTCTCTGGCATGAATTACACCTACTTTGGTGACAGGTATGCAGCAATCTACTATCTTCCCATATTTCTCACAAAAGATGTCATACATTTCTTGTACAGATTTGTTGTAAAATAAGGTTCTCCAGTCAATAACTGCAAAAAGCTCATTCATTTTGATGTAATCTCCTTTCGTATAGTTCCTCCTCATGTCCTCAGTGCCTCTACTCTCAGGAAGAATGTCTTCAATGATATACTCCATCAACAACACACAGTGGTCACTCTTTCCAATTGGTGGTTCATACTCAATATTATTTTCAATATCCAACACATTATCTGTGAACACTAGATCAAGTAGTGATGGCTCATCCCCACCCCTGGCTCTTGTTGGTTCCATTACATGTTGGTGTAGGAAATTCCCTTGTACGCAATCTAGGAATCTTGCCCCAAATGAGTCCTCACCACTGTGTGGGTCAAGATTTATCCAATCTATCTCTTTATGATTAAAGTCTCCCATAATAAAAATCCTACATTTTTTCTCCCGCGCCATGTTAACAACTGAGTTTATGACTTCAATCGTACCTATATGACTTTCCTCATAAATTTCAAGCCTATTTTGGTTCCTTGGTGGGTTGTATACAACAGTTATTATAATGCTCTCTGACCCAGTATTTATGCGAGCAACAAGAAATTCCCTGAACTCACTTTCTATAGCCAAGTTTATTTCTTCAACTTGAATCCTCTCACTTATGAGCAGTGCTATCCCTCCACCAGTCCTCTCAGATCTTTCGACCCTTAGTATTCTGAAGCCCTTAGGAAAAACTGTGACACTGTTTATGTCCTCACCCAACTTAGTCTCTGTAATTGCTACTATATCTGCCTTACTGTTGTGAATCCTATCTTTTAATTCTACTGCCTTACCAGCTAATCCATCAGCATTTGTGTATAACAATCTTAATGAGGCCCCATCCCCTGATCTTCTGTCATTATCTTCTTTATCTCCCCTTTGTCTGGAAGTATTCTGTAACGAAAATTTTTCTTCTCTTCTTCATTTCTTTCATCATTTAACCTTCTTGCCTCTTGCAACAAGTTTTTGATCTTTCCCATCTCTTCCTGTGTTCTGTATCGTCTAATGAACACTTCTTTGCATTCTTGAAGGTCCTTTAGACTTTTTTTTCTCAACAATATTTCCCTACATGTCTCCCCTCTCTCAAAGGTTACTTTTGTTGGTCTCGGCTTTCCTTCCCTCGAATATTTACCTAGTTGGTGTATGTTTACAATATCCTCAGGACCACATACTACTCCAAGCTTTCTTATCAGGTCTACAACCCTAGCTTTATTTTCTTCAAGTCTCCCCTGCCATGTTGGCTCCTGGGATTCACTTATGCCTGAGATTACCACTGTCTTCTCCTTATCAAGTGCCTGTCTGATGAGTGGGTTTGTGTGTGTGTGTGTGTGTGTGTGTGTGTGTGTGTGTGTGTGCGTGCGTGCGTGCGTGCGCGCGCCAGCTCACGTAGGTGCGACCCCAATACATTGTACGCTATCGGACAGTATTTCACATGATGCAATACTGTGAATTGTATATCTAAATTTATGTTTTTTTTTACTATTTTTTACTGTTTTATTATTCGTATGTTGGGAAATATATTTTTTTTATCAATTAAATAATGAAATTTTTTTTTCAATAAAAAAAATGAAAATACTGAAAATTTTTATTTTTAATATTTTAATATTTTTGCATATACCAAAAAAAAAAAAAAAAAAAATTGCCAAAAACATATATATATATATATATATATATATATATATATATATATATATATATATATATATATATATATATATATATATATATATATATATATATATATATATATATATACATATACCTAGTTCTCAGAATAACGCGTAGATGGGTTCTCAGAAGTGTTGAGTAAATGGAAAATCACATGAAAAAACAAGTCATTTTCCATAGGAAACTGATAAAGGGCATAGATACGTTCCAAACCTTACATAGACACACCATGCCAAAGATATAAGATAAGTAAAAAACATATTTCATTACTACATAGCAAAGCAGAAAGCCCTGTATCTATTTTTAAGAGTATACAAAAGATATTCATATTCACTTTACAGCTAGAAATTAACATACATTACTGTACTGTACTCTATTATGCAGTGGGCAACAGTCATACAGTACACTGGGACATGCATGGTGGCCGTGAGCAAGTAACTTATGTGGTAGAAGAGGAGGAGGATGCAGAGAATGAACCTCTATCTGCAAATGTAAACAAAGATAAAATAAAAATTATAAATAACCAAAGCAAGACTAAAAAACGAAAAATAATAAATAACTATGCAATGCCTAAATGTACCATATGACAGATTAAATAAACTTAATGTACATTCTCTAGAGAGGCGCATAGTTAGGGGGGATATGATTGAGGTGTATAAATGGTTTAAAGGGATTAACAAGGGTGATATTAATAAAGTTTTAAAAATTCATGATCAAACCAGAACTCGTAATGGGTAATGGATTTAAGCTTGATAAATTTAGGTCCAGAAGGGAAATTGGTGAAAATTGGCATGGTAATACCATAGAGTATTCCTAGTAGGATAATAAATGCCAATACCTTAGACATCTTTAAATGTAGATTAGGTTGACATATGACAGGTAGATTGGGTGTATATATAATGTATAATGATGATGATCTTTTCTTATCGTAATCCTCTTTGTACTCGTGGAAGAAGCGTCTGCGGGCGTTTATTTAAAAAAATATATATATAATTTTTTTTGGGGGGAGCGTTATTCGCGAAATAAAAATTTTTTCTATTTTTTTGGGGGGGCGTTATTGCAAGTTTGCGGATAAAAAAATCATGCATAAAAGGAACAAGGTATATATTATATATATATATAATATATATATATATATATATATATATATATATATATATATATATATATATATATATATATATATATATATATATACAGTGTTGCCTCACTTATCGCAGTAGTTCGGTTCCGGGATCCGGCGCGAACCAGGAAATCCGCGAAGTAGGATCAGCCTATATGTACATAGATATTTTAATATATTTTTACGTTTACACTGTATAAACTGTCCCTGTGCTGTTAATACCACCCTTTACTTCATAGATAACAGCATGCAAGCGTAAATTTATATGAAAGTGACAGGAAAACTTACCGTGAATGTGATGATGACGTGACATACATACTCATTTACAATTATTTTTTTGTTTACGTACTGTATAAACCCTCCCTGCACTGTTAAAAAAACACCCTTAACATTATAGATAACAGCAAGCAACGTAAATTTTTATGAAAGTGATAGGAAAACTTACCGTGAATGTGATGATGACGTGACATACATACTCATTTACAATTATTTTTTCGTTTACTTACTGTATAAACCCTCCCTGCACTTTTAAAAAAACATCCTTTGCATTATAAATAACAGCAAGCAACGTAAATTTTTATGAAAGTGATTGATAAAATTACGTTGAATGAGGTGATGATGACGTGACATACATACTCATTTACAATTATTTCTTCGTTTTACGTACTGTATAAACCCTCCCTGCACTGTTAAAAAAACCCTTTACATTATAAATAACAGCAAGCAACGTAAATATTTATGAAATTTATAGGAAAACTTATCGTGAATGTGATGATGATGACGTGACATACATACTCATTTACAATTATTTTTTCGTTTACTTACTGTATAAACCCTCCCTGCACTGCTAAAAAAAACACCCTTTACATTATAAATAACAGCAAGCAACGTAAATTTTTATGAAAGTGATAGATAAAATTACGGTGAATGAGGTGATGATGACGTGACATACATACTCATTTACAATTATTTTTTCGTTTACATACTGTATAAACCCTCCCTGAACTGTTAAAAAAACACCCTTTACATTATAAATAACAGCAAGCAACGTAAATTTTTATGAAGTAATAGATAAAATTACAGTGAATGAGGTGATGATGACCTGACACACACACTCATTTACAATTATTTTTTCGTTTACGAGCTGTATAAACCCTCCCTGCAATGTTAAAAAAACACCCTTTACATTATAAATAACAGCACGCCATGTAAATTTTTATGAAAGTGATTGATAAAATTACGATGAATGAGGTGATGATGACGTGACACACTCATTTACAATTATTTTTTCGTTTGCAAACTGTATAAACCCTCCCTGCACTGTTAAAAAAAACACCCTTTACATTATAAATAACAGCAAGCAACGTAAATTTACATTTCCAATAAAAAAATGAAAATACTGATATTTTTTTTTTCAATATTTTAATATTTTTGCGTATACCCATAAAATAAAATAATTTATCAAAAAAAAAAAACCGCGATAGAGTGAGAACGCGAACCAAGAAACGCGAATAACCGGGGTAACAATATATATATATATATATATATATATATATATATATATATATATATATATATATATATATATATATATATATATAATATATATATATATATATATATATATATATATATTGTTCCGGTTTTACGTCACGGAGTCCCTTATCAACCAAGGGCTAGGACGGTTGCCTTCTTGCGAAGGACTTGTTTTGGCAGATGTAATCCTTAGCTGAGTGCATGCCTTTGCTAACCTCAGACCGTGGCGGGGCGCGAACCCTCGACTTGACGCCTCAGAGTCGGAGACGCTACCGACTGAGCCACGGCGACTACATATATATATATATATATATATATATATATATATATATATATATATATATATATATATATATATATATATATATATATATATATACAGTGATCCCCTGCTAGATCGCGTTTCTTGGTTTGCGTTATCACTGTACCACGGTTTTCTTTTTGGCAAATTATTATTTTATTTTTTGGGTATATGCAAAAATATTAAAATATTAAAAAAAATAAATATTCTCAGTACAGTGTTGCCTCACTTATCGCGGTAGTTCGGTTCCGGGACCCGGCGCGAACCCGGAAATCCATGGAGTAGGATCAGCCTATATGTACATAGATATTTTAATGTATTTTTACGTTTACACTGTATAAACCCTCCCTGTACTGTTAAAAAAACACCCTTTACATTATAAATAACAGCAAGCAACGTAATTTTCTTTATGAAAGTGATAGGAAAACTTACCTTGAATGAGGTGATGATGACTTGACATACATAGCTTCCATATTTTACAATAGTTTTTACGTTTACGTAAAATAGCGGCCGACATCCACAAACTTTTTTCCTTCTTTCAACATATCTGAGAGTTTCACTTTATCTACAATGGTTAACATTTTCCTTTGCCGATTAGGCTCACTACAAGAAGCCTTAGAAGATGAAGGATGCTTGGGAGGCATTGCAAAGGTTAAAATATGCGAGCAAAAAAATCACAAGCAAAACATATTAATAATAATAAGCACAACGTGAATGGCGCACATGAGTGAGGCGAGACAATGGAAGATGGTGGAAGCCTTTGTCCGAAACGCTGATAGCAGTATCGTATTTTACATGTTGTAATACTGTTAGTATTTATGTTTTTTACTGTTATATTATTCTTAGGCTAAGAAATACGTTTTTTTTATCAATAAAATCATGAAACTACTGGAAATATAAATATATATGCTAGCTCACGTAGCTTCAACCCCAATACATTGTACGCTATCGAACACAAGCAAAACGTTTAATAAGCACAACGTGAACGGCGCACACGTGAGTTAGACTGAATGAGTCTTTGTCCAAAACGCTGATAGCGGTAACGTATTTTACATGTTGCAATACTGTTAGTATTTATGTTTTTTACTATTTTTTACTGTTTTATTATTCTTAGGCTAATAAATACGTTTTTTTTATCAATAAAATCATGAAACTACTGGAAATATAAATATATATGCTAGCTCACGTAGCTGCGACCCCAATGCATTGTACGCTATCGAACACTATTTCGTATGATGCAATACTGTGAGTTATACTGTACGTACGTATATCATTCAGTTATTAGTACAATATATATTAATTTGAAATTCATCTACTTATTTGATGATTGTACAAAATCTATTGTATTTATTCTTTGTAATTTGGACCAAATATTCCTTTTGTAAAGATTATACTGTACTTTTCAAAAGAGGTGGTCAATAAACGTATCTATCTATCTATCTATCTATCTACATTTATGTTTTTTACTATTTTTTACTGTTTTATTAGTCGTAGGCTGGGAAATAATTTTTTTTATCAATTAGATAATGAAATATGATTTTTTCAATAAAAAAAAATTAAAATACTGAGAATTTTTTTTTTTAATATTTTAATATTTTTGCATATACCCATGAAATAAAATAATTATTTATAAAAAAAAAAATGCGATAGAGTGAGAAAGCGAACCAAGAAGCGCGAATAACTGGGGTAACACTGTATTTTCATTTTTTTATTGAAAAAAAAACATTCATTATCTAATTGATAAAACAAATTTATTTCCTAGCCTATGAATAATAAAACAGTAAAACATAGTAAAAAACATAAATTTAGATATACTGTACGTACGTACAGTATAACTCACAGTATTGCATCATGCGAAATAGTGTCCGATAGCGTACAGTGTATTGGGGTCGCAGCTACGTGAGCTAGCATATATACTTATATTTCCCGGAGTTTCATGATTTTATTGATAAAAAAACTTATTTCTCAGCCTAAGAATAATAAAACAGTAAAAAACATAAATACTAAGAGTATTGCAACATGTAAGATACGATACCGCTATCAGCGTTTCGGACAAAGGCTCGTTCAGTCTAACTCACTTGTGCGCCGTTCACTTTGTGCTTATTAAACGTTTTGCTTGTTTCCGATAGCTTACAATGTATTGGGGTTGCAGCTACGTGAGCTAGCATATATATTTATATTTCCATTAGTTTCATGATATTATTGATAAAAAAATTTATTTCTTAGCCTAAGAATAATAAAACAGTAAAATTTAGTAAAAAACATAATTACTAACAGTATTGCAACATGTAAAATACGATACCGCTATCAGCGTTTCGGACAAAGGCTCGTTCAGTCTAACTCACGTTGTGCTTATTAATACGTTTTGCTTGTGATTTTTTTACTCGCATATTTTAACCTTTGCAATGCCTCCCAAGCATCCTTCATCTTCTAAGGCTTCTTGTAGTGAGCCTAAGCGGCAAAGGAAAATGTTAACCATAACAGATAAGGTAAGTTTACCTATCACGTACATATAAATTTACGTTGCATGCTGTTATTTATAAAGTAAAGGGTGGTTTTTTAACATTGCAGGGAGGGTTTATACAGTAAACATAAAAATAATTGTAAAATACCTATGTACATGAGTATGTCATATAAATTTATGCTTGCATGCTGTTATTTATGAAGTAAAGGGTGGTTTGTTAACAGTACAGGGAGAGTTTGTACAGTTTATATGGTGTAAATGTAAAAATAAATTAGAAGGTGACCAGCTTAGGTAGCGAAATTAATAAGTACTTTATATATATATATAATTTCGTTGTTTTATTTAATGGGCTTTTCCTTCCATTTTAGACTGTATGTTAACAGTTCAGTGTTATTAATATATATATATATATATATATATATATATATATATAATATATATATATATATATATATATATATATATATATATATATATATATATATATATATATATTAGTAGTAATTATTATTTTAAAATATATTTTCCTTAATTTATTCAAAAGTCCTGAAAATATTTTGTGTGGGCCACGGTGGCTGAGTGGTCAGAGTGCACAACTCGGGAATTAACAGGTCTGCGATCAAGACCGCTGTAGGATGCTAGGAAGGGCATCCAGTCTTAATTCCCCAGCTGCACTCACACTGTGTCCACCCTCATAATGGGGACTAATAGTCACCCATAAACTGAAAACTTACCTTGTGATGAAATTTAAAATATAGCGGTAATTTAATTTACAGATGGTAAAACTTACTTAAATTTGCTGATGGTAAAATTTGCATGAATTTACAAATGGCTAAACTTACATAAATGTACAGATATTAAAACTTTCGTGAATTTTCGGATGATAAAACTTAAATGAATTTACAGATGGTAAAACTTACATGAGTTTACAGATGGTAAAACTTACATGAATTTGCAGATCGTAAAGCTTACCTGAATTTACAGATGGTGCCCATAGAGGAGTTTGAAGCGTCGTTCCAGTTCATGCAAGAGTGTGCCCAATACTTCTTGGAAGTCCGGGACAAAGACATTAAGCACGCGTTGGCCGGTCTCTTTGTCGAAATTCTCGTCCCAGTAGCTGCAGTAGGTTTTTGTAATGTATTTTTTTGAAACTTCTGATGTTAACCGTCTCGTGCACGGTGACGTCAATGGCGTGTATAAATTTTTAGGGCCTAAGTGTACCGTGACGCCATTGGCGTCCATTTGAACAAAAATATTATTTTTAGATAGTTACATGCATGCCAATTTCTTCATATTTTGGTTGAGCATAAGTTTCCTCACTCTCTTTGAATGAACTAATTAGAAACCCTCTCTGCTGACATGGCTTTGAGAGCAAGGCAAATAACAAAAGCAGTCTCCATCTCCACCACTCAGACCGTACGTCTCTTTATGCGCACTTTATTCCATGTCCATAAACGGACTTATTTATTATTGTTTCTCTTTTTTTTATTTATTCATGAAAAACTACAACAAATAGCGAAATCATTGGTATACTATGTATAATGATAAATGTAGGTTTGGGGGAGAAAAGTAACTGAGAAACAAGATATCTTGGCAAGCTAAATGACTGCTGGTCAGAGACAGAATTTCACAAATGAGCACAGAAATGAAAATTTATTGAAACTCATGGTGCACGAGAGGGTTAAAACATATCTATTTGAGACCGTATAGTATACTGGACAAAAAGTTTTCAGGCATGGCCATTTCTTCAGACACATTTTCTAGATTGGTCATGGAATATTTGAAATTGCCTTCATTTATGTAATTATTAATTTCTCAGCCTAAAAAAGAGTAAAAATTTTGCCATCATCAATGTAAAATATACTTCCTAGCCTAAAAGAGAATAATAATGTGTTTCTGTCTTCCTTCTCTTCATCAATGATCTTCTACAATCCACATCTTCCTCTCTTCTTCATGCCTTTGCTGATGATTCTACCCTTCACTTTTCCTCTGCCTTTTCTTCACAACCTTCATCTGTTACTCGTAATCAATCTCGTATCACTCTTTCTTCTACTCTTAACTCCGATTTGCAGAGTATCTAAATGGGGCACTCAAAATTTAGTTAAATTCAATGCCTCCAAGACACAGTTTCTGGCTATCTCGTTATCTTCTCCTCCTGATAACCCTATTGTCTTCGAAGCTAATGAAATTTACCCTCTTAACTCTATCAATATATTAGGAATCCATATAGCCTCTAACTTGTCTTAGAGGAATCACATAATCCAAATTTCTAAATATTCACCCAAAAAATTGGGGGTTTTGTTTCGTTTTCGTCATTACTTTTCCTCATTGCAGTTACTTAAAATTTACACACATCTAGGGTGCTTCTTCCTTTACTTATCTTCTTGATAGGGTTGAATCTAAAGCAGTCAGACTCATTAATGATCCTTCTCTTACTTCTAACCTGGATTCTCTCTCTCTTCGCCGTAAGATATCTTCCCTTTCGCTTTTCTATCGCTACTACTTCCATCGCTGCTCTGATGAGTTGGCGAGTTGCATCCCTCCTCCACTGCCGAGGCCGCGTAACACTCGCCAAGCAGCTTCATCTCACAGGTACTGTGTGGAGATTTGTAGCTCGCGGATTGGTCGGTGCAGCGACTGCTTCTTTCCATCTACCTCCAGACTCTGGAACTCTCTTCCTCCTCCTGTCTTTCCTAATTCTTATGACCTTTCATCCTTCAAAAAGCAGATCTATCGTCATCTCAGAGCCTAGTCCTCCATATCTCTGGGTCCTCTTTACTTCGACTGTTTTTTTCTATCTGTCATTTTCCTTTGTGTGACATTACCTCATCTCTGCCTTGCCCTTAACCTTTTTCTTTCCCTTTGTCTTGGTATTTTCTCATGCCCGGGCCTTTATTGATGAGGGCAGTTTCTGCCTGTCCCGGTGTCACACTCTTAAAAAAAAAAAAAATATATATATATATATATATATATATATATATATATATATATATATATATATATATATATATATATATATATATATATATATATATATATATATATATATATATATATATATATATATATATATATATATATATATATAAACTGTATTTAGACTTTTGTTAGGAGATAGAAACTGTATATGTATTCTCATCAAAGTCCAATTTTCAGACCGTCAAACACGAGGTGAACGTTCCCTGTTTGAAGTATTTTGTGGAGATGTTGTATTCCACGACCCTAGACATGGCCACTAAGAACAAGCATAGACTGGCCATTTTCCCTCTGGTGACTTGCTTGCTTTGTGTTTCTCAGAAGACGTTTTTCCTGAGCAATTGGCACTATTTTCTAGCCATGTGTCTTCAGCATCTGAAGAACAGGGATCCTAAAATGTCCAGAGTTGCTCTAGGTAAGTTTTCTTCAATCAGCACCTGAAGAACAGTGATCCTTAAATGTCGAAAGTTGCTCTAGGTAAATTCTTTTGTTCAGCACAGGAAGAACATGGATCCTAAAATGTAAGTTTTGTCGTTTTCTTTGAATGATCTGCTTTGCTATTTGTAAGATTTTTATGGTAATATTTTACTGCTTCACCTGTCTCCCTTTGCAAGGGAAATTCATGTTTTTCTTAGGTTTTTGATGTGTTTTGAATGAATCTGATCTTTACAACCGGGTAATAAGTTTTTCATTTTTCTCTGAATGGTCTTCAAAGGTATTTGTAGGATTTTGTTTGAAAATTTTTTATTTTTTGATGGGAAATTTGTTTTTCCTATGGTTTTCTATGTTTTGAATGAATCTGGCCTTCAGAATAATTGGAAATTATTCTTAATTAAACCAGTCTTAGCTTTACCTAACTTAACCTGCCCTACCGTACCCTAACCTAACCTAACATAAGAACAAATAATTTATCATTTTGAGGGTCAGATTTATTTAGGAAAAATAATAAGAAAATCTTAAAATATTGATACCTACTTAAACATGAAATTATTAGGGATTAGAGGGATGCAAAAGTAAGAAAATACCCAGTGAATTTAGTGCAGTATACAGATTACTTTTTACAACTTATTTATGTAACGTGGTTTGTAGTTTTTTCATTTGAACTCTTTCTGTATCATAAGTTTGCAAACTTTTTCCTTTACAGAATCTTTATATAGGTTATTGTGGGTTTACATGATTCGTATCAAATGTGAAAGTAACTCCGCCACACATTCCCGACTGGCTAGCATCGTTAATTCGTTATTCCCGAAAGGTTCGAAAGCCGTCGTGCCGAGAGACACGCCTCTTAACATATTTGTGAAAATCATTCAGTTTATTGCACAGGTAAATTATACATGGAAAATATACACTTTTGTTTGTTCTTTTAATGAAAATAACATAATGTTGTTTATTAATACAGTATTTGGTACAAGATTTTTATGAATAACTCAGGTTTTTTGTAAATATTTTCAAAACCTTTGTGTAAGTTGTTTTTTTAATATTTATGTCAAAAATATATTGTTTGAATAGTTTGCAGATATGACTATTCGTTGTATCTTCATGTGATTTACTGAATCTCCACTTAAAACTATTACTATAAATATTTTACTTCTTAGGAACGACTTGACTTTGCTATGCGGGAGATTGTTTTTGACTTGCTGTCCGTAGGACGCCAGATCAAGATCATCATGACTCCGGAACGAATGTCTATTGGCTTGCGAGCTTTTCTCGTGGTGGCAGACAGCTTGCAGCAGAAGGAGGGCGAACCTCCAATGCCACGCACCGTCGGTGTCCTTCCTTCGGGCAATACGTTAAGGGTCAAGAAAACGTTTCTGAATAAGGTGAGTTAGTTGAAGCTCGCTGCTTTAACATTGCGCAGTAGTTGTTGTTGTTGACGTTCCTTAAGCTGTCTGGCCAAACAGCCCCAAGTCCCTAAGGAAGGCCACTGCCTATTCTGCTTAGTTGTTGTTGTTGTTGATGTTTCCTAGGCAGTCTGGCCAAACAACCTGGTGTCCCTAAGGAATGCCATTGCCAAAGCCAATCTTTTCTATAGAGCTGTCAGGTAGTGTATATTGTGGTGTTTGCATATTTGTTTGTCAAGACAGTTGCTCAGTATTAGTAGAAGTCTTAGTTGGTCTGGAATGATATGGAACCTATGAAAGAACAAATTTATAACCTCATAATGGAACTATTTGATTGACTTCATGGTTATCATTTGTTCACAGATGCTTACAGAAGACACTGCCAGAACTATTGGCATCTCGGCATACTATCCGCTTGTGCGCAAGTCCTTCAATGACATCCTGAAAGCTCTCGATAGCCAGTTCGGCAGACCGCTGATGATGACTAACACGCAAAACGTCAACAAGGTAACGTATAGCTTGAAATCCTGCGCGATATCTGCATTAAACATACAGGGGACCACAGTGGCTGAGTGGTCAGAATGCTCGACTTTGGACTGACAGTTCCTCAATCGAGCCCACTGTAGGGTGCTAGGAAGGGTATCCATCCTTAATTCCCCAACTGCTCTCTGTCGGTGTTCAACCCCATATTGGGCACTAATTGTGATACATAACACAAAGATTTCTATCAGCATTGAATATATCCTGGAAATTATGAAGTTCTCTGGTCTTTAGTCATGGTTTGTTTTTCACACCTTAAAATGTTTATATGTGTGACAGAAAGAATTACGATTAGAGATATTAATTTTGCTTATTGCTTTTGTTATCTTGTTTTTTATGTTATGGATTTGCAAGGCTGTTGGTGAAATTTTATAGCTAGAAATACATAAATGACTAATTTTCCCTATCTCATGAATTTACTTTCTTTTTTGGTTTTAAACAAATGGATGCCATATCCTGGGAAAGCCAGATAAATTACCTTAACTTTAGTTTGGGAATCAAGGTTGCTGGGCTTAAGCCTACATTACTTTACCTTTCTTCTCACAGCAGTTCTCATGTAAGAAAAGAAATTCAGTCAAGAAGGGATTGGAATCTTCTGCTCCCCAATCTCTATCAGTCAGGTTTTTAAATTAAAAAGGGAATCAGATACGGAATTCTTCCACCCCCACTCTTCTCAGATTTATATATGTCCTGAAACTTGCTCATTAAATACTTTTTCAGATAACAGATGAAATGATCACAGGAGCACGGAAGCCAAAAATAGACCTTTGTAGGACAATTTTTATGGAATTCTTGCTCCTTCACACCTTTTAGATATATGCATGTCCTATAACTCGCTCATTAAATACTTTTTCAGGAAATGGACGAAATGATCACCAGAGAATGGAAACCAAAAATAGACCTTTATAGGATGTTATGAAATTATTACTCCCTCACACCTTTTAGATCTATATAAAACTCACTCATTCAATACTTTTTCAGGAACCTGACGAAATGATCACTGGAGAACGGAAGCCAAAAATAGACCTTTTCAGGACGTGTGTGGCAGCGGTACCTAGGCTCATACCAGATGGCATGTCTGGGAGGGATTTAGTGGATCTGCTGAGTCGACTCACAGTCCATATGGACGAAGAATTACGAGCTTTAGCATTCCAGAGTTTACAGTCACTTGTGCTTGATTTTCCTGAGTGGCGACATGATGTTGTTTTTGGTGAGTGTATGGCTGTAAGATATTTACGTAGACACCGTGGCCGAGAAAGACGTTCGCAACTTTGATTCTTCAAGTCGAGGGTTTGCAGCCCACCATGATCTGAGGTTAGAAAGGGCATTCACTCAGGGTAATGATCACATTTGCCAAAACCAAGTCCTTTGCAAGAAGGCACCATCCTAACCCTTGGCAGAAAAGGGAGTCCATGATGTAAAACCAATCACATCAAAGTTGTAAGATGTTTAATCAATTTTGCATATGTTGTATGAATACCAATATCCAAGCCAATGGGGGAGCAACCCAGCTAAACTGTGAGTTTAGAGAGAGAGAGAGAGACATCTTATTATAACTGACAGTTTCTTTTTGTCACTGAAATAGTGCAAGTGTATTATTATTGGTTATTATATAAAAAGTGCATATCATACAGTAAATGATTGATTAATTCTGTATTTTTCAGGCTTCATTCAGTTTATTGTCAAGGAAGTGGGTGACACCTCTCCCCAGCTTTTAGACAATGGAGTACGCATGCTTTTGCAGCTTGTTACAACTTGGAAAAATGCGCTCACCAACACCAACACGAGTTGCAATGCTTCGAAACGTGATCCTGGTGTAGGTGACCTGCATCACCTCCATCTACATCAGGTAGGTTTCTTTGTAAAGAATATATGCTGCAGATTCACAGCTTAACCAAATTTTGCATTCTGTGGGGAATTGAGAATTTCTTAAACAATTGAACAAATGCAGTGCAATTATGCATATCTAAATGTTTCCAAATAATATACTGTACCTCCTTTGTCAGTATTCAAACTTGGGACCTGTAAAATGAGTACATTGATTAGTTCACTGAGCCTTGAACTTGGGACCTGTAGAATGAGTCCACAGTTTAGTGCACCGAGCCTCGAACTTGGGACCTGTAGAATGAGTCCACAGTTTAGTGCACCGAGCCATAGAGGTGTTAAAAGAGAGAGAACTGGAACTTCTGCTGAAGTTACTCAGATGTTACTAATCTGAGTAACTTTTGTAGAAGTTCTAGATCTCTATTTTAACACTTCTGTGGCTGGGCACACTAAGCTGTGGACTCCTGTTCTACAGGTCCCAGGTTCGAATCCCAACGAAGGAGGTAGATTATTTGGACACAACATCTAAAATGATAAAGATATGCAATGTAATATTGTACTTTGCAGCGAGGCGACCACAGCGACGTTTTTCGACTGGCTGAAGGTTTCGCTCTAGTGCTGTTATGCAGTTGTCGTCAGGCTCCTAGAAGAGTGGCCGTTGCGATACTTCGAGAGATTAAACTCCTGGCTAAAGGTCTCGGAGAAGATGATCCATTAAATGAACCTGTAATAGATGTTATGGATAGGTATGTATGATACATTTCTATTCTTCTAATACTGTTTGTAGAATATATCAAGTTTAGAAGCCATATTTCAGTTTGTAATGCATTTCATGATACCTTTATGGAATAAAGGATAAACATTTTTTGCAACCATCTGGCCAAGGCTGAGTACTGCTGAACGAGCCATGACAGCGAACATACTGGCAAGATGTGAAAATTATAATAATAAGAGGATGTATATGAGATCACGTGAGGATGATGGAACTGGTATTTTTTGTTAATGGCCAAGTCCTGCATAGTTTACTTTGCAGAGGTTTCTGAAATATACTCCTAGCATATGTGAGGGATGTTTGTTGTTATAATTATTTTATATATACAGATGTGTTTATTATTTTACAAGTATTGTTTACATGTAGCATTCTGGTATATACTGTACTACAGTCTTGTGTTAATTTTCATCTACTTTTTTTCTAGGTGGTGTGGTAACGTTGTCGAGAGCGTTACGTCTCTGTTACCTCCGAGCGAGAAATCTGCTGTGTCGGCTACAACGAGCATTGACCTGCAGTGGCTTGCTGATAGAAGTTCCTCAGTGTGGACCGGAGGTAACTCAATATCACTTGTGCTTATTCTTTTTATGTATTTTATTTTGGCAACACTGTCTCCTTAGGACGTACAATATGTCACTTGTCATTATGTAAGGAGAGAGCCTTTATGAAGCTCAGTTTTCTTCATATATCCCTGATGATGTTGTTGAAAGAGTTCTTCACTTGTACTCCCTGTGTTCAATTGGAGGTGACTAAGAAAGTGATAGGGAAGAAAGAAAGCTAAATTTGTATTCTCTGAGTGTTGTCATTTTTGTTGTTGATGTTTAGTAGGCAGTCTGGCCAAACAGCCCCGAGTCCCTATAGAAGACCGCTTATGATCCCAGGCATCCTGCAAAGATATCAGGGAGTGTATGTTTTGTTGTTGGCATATGTAGTTGTAAGTGATGCAGGCTTTACCTGAGTGTTAGAAAACTGACTAAACACAGTAAGGGAACTGGAGCTGAGAGTGTTTACTTCATAGAATTTTTTCTTGCCACGGATAAACTGACGGGGGAGGTAAGACTCAGTGTGTCGGAACTCTGCTACCTCATTTCTGCTGCTACAGTTGTAACCAACTTTTTAACTCAGTGGAAGAAGTAATCACATTTGAAGTTATTTAGTTTATATTAAAGTGTTCTTTTTCTTGAATCTGAGGTGATGTATCGTCATCTCATGGCCTATTCCTGATTTATCTCTAGGTCTTCATGACTTCAACTACTCTTTCAGCCTCTCCTTTTTGTGTTGATAATAATTATTTTATTTCTGCCTTGTCCATATGCTTCTGCTTTTCCTCGTCTCAGTGTATTC
The DNA here is from genome assembly GCA_037179515.1 of Halocaridina rubra. NCBI lineage: Eukaryota > Metazoa > Arthropoda > Malacostraca > Decapoda > Atyidae > Halocaridina > Halocaridina rubra. The sequence goes on from JAXCGZ010007608.1 coordinate 139,106, forward strand.
TTGGTGCCCTGGCCCGATGAGGGCAATTTTCTTGCCTAACCTGGTGTTGCATTAATAAAAAAGAAAAGTTTTTGGCTGATTATTTTCTGTATATGCAGGTTTCATGGAAGACACCAGCGTCAAGAGTGTTAGCATGCAGCACTTGTCGTGCGAAGATGTGTGGGCCTTAGTTCTGTGCGGCTTTGTGCTGAATGGACGAGTGTTCTCGTCTTGCCCTCAGGCCATAAGCCACACTTGGCCTATCGTGTATACTCGTGCCAATTCCCTTTATTCTATTGTAGACCCTACGTAAGTTTTTGTCTTTTAGTGGATACTAGGTATTGTTGTTTGACAGTTTTGATATATTCAGGAATTTGTTAGACTTGGAAATTAAAATCGTTTTATATCTTTTAATAGATAGTTTTGATAAATTCTAAACTCTTAATTTTTTTTCTTTTATTATATTTTTTCAATTAAATCTATGTGCTGTAGTAAATTCTCAATCAAATAAGGCTTCAAGAATTTTGTTAATGTTTCTTCTTAGGCCCCCAAATGACAACAGAGCATCTCTACTTCGTAGTGCTACTCAGATAAAAAAACCCATCAGCGAGAGAGACATATACATGAATTTGTGGCGCAATTATGTCGTGCTCGCTTGCCGCGTTGTGCCAGCAATCACCAAAACTCCAGTTATTAGATGTGCATCGCCAGATATCAGTTTAGGGTAAGGTGTTTCATTAGTGCTTTTTGCCAGTTCTTATCTCAGTTTGATAATTATCAATGGTGCCTTAATAATATATTTGCTTTTAATGACCTTCAAGCTGACCTGTTGTATGTTTATATATATTAATATTTTAACACTGTACATTTTAGTGCTAATTCAGTAATCTAGGTAGAAATGAAATTATTTTCTTTTGTAAAATAAAGACATGAATGTAATGCTGATAAAATATATTTATAGTTGTATTTTAATAAATTTTTAAGATTCTTTACCAAAGCTGGCATATATCATAGTTGTTACCAGAATTTCTCCAGATAAGCTTATGACACCAATATTGAAAAATTTTCAGAACAAAAAAATATTTTGATTGTTCTTAGAACTTCATAACAAATTCAGTTATATAATAATTTCAAGGAAAATTCTACATCAATTTGTATGTAACTAATATATTATTATATAGTAAAGAAACTGATGACTTTGTAGACCTATATTTGATAGTAATTAGTAACCAGATACATAGGTAATACTATATTATATATTAAAATTTGTAACCACATATTTGGTAGCAGTAATACAATCTTTTATGATTATTTTCAGATCGTCTCCAGATAGCGGAATGGGCGGCGAGAGAGGTGGCGAACGACCCTATCCAGGATATTCTGTTTCACCGCTATGTTTATACAAGCTTTTAGTTCCTCTTTTGCGCTGTGATAGCTCTGATATGAGAGAAGCTGTTACTTTAGCCCTCGGCAAGATCAACCATTTTGCCCTTAGGTTCGTACATTTTCATTGTCGTCAAATCTCTCAGTTTGTCAGGGGTTGCCATAGTAGATCACTTGTCTCCCATAGCACCCTATCCCCTGCATCCTTCTCTGTCACACCGCACACCCTCGTGTTCTCCCTCACCACATCCATAAACCTCTTCATTGGCCTACCTGTCCCACCTTTTGCCTGGCGCATGTTCATCATTGTCAGATCTTTCAGCTTCCCCCGTCTGTGGCCGCAATGGCGGATCACTTGTCTCCATATCACCCTATCGTCTGCGTCCTTTTCTGTCACATTGCACAAACTTGTGTCCTCCCTAACTACATCCATAAATATCCTCTTTGGCCTACCTTTCCCTCTTCTGCCTGGCAGCTCCATCCTTTGCAGCCTTCTCCCAACATACTCCTCATCCCTCCTCAGCATATGCCCAAACCATCTCATTTTGACAGGATGAAATAAAAGAGTACTCCCTAGTTTACTCCTTACTTGAATACATAGTGCGATATAGTTTTGACACCCTACTAAGCTGATTTGAATGTGGTATATTGGCTGAAAGAACTTTTTAATTATCTTAAAATTTCCAGTCATTTCATATAAAAAATTACAATTCAGATATGACTCATCTTACAATGGAATAATTAAAATAAATGAATGAACGACTCAATGATTTCACAGTGATCTGATGGAAGAACTTCTACCGTACATCCGTGAGAGCATTGACCGCAAGCAGGAGAACATGAGACGCCGTCGGAGGAGAGATGCACTCCGTGTTACTCTCGTGAAGTTATTCGAAATGATTGCCGAGCAAGGCACGTTTGCTCTTAGGTAATTCATTTTGCGTTTTGTTTTTGTCAGGTGGTTCTTTGAGATTATGAAACAATTCAGTATTTATTTGACTCTCAGGTACAGTATTTAGTGCTGTTTTGAAACTCTGAATTCAGAATTTGTATAGATTTATAGTTTTTCCTTTTAGTAATGAAAATATGTTACTTTGAGCTGTCAGGTCTAGGATTCATGGCCCTCCATGTTCTGAGGTTAGAAATGGCATTCACTCAGGTTAGTGATTACACCTGCCATAAAACGAGGATTATTGCTAATGAAGATTTAAATAAAACTATATCAAGAAATAGTACTTGATGATAAATTTTTACATCCTTAGCGAGAGCGTCATCGACAACGATACGGGAGCTCTACAGAAACGCTATCTAGAGTACATAGATGGTGCGAGGCTGTACTTGGAGAGCGAGCAAGACAAAGACAACACTTTTCTGCAAATCAAGACCCATTTTTGCCACTTCGTCCGAAAACTGATCGGAAGTTTCTCACGTAAGTCAAAACTGCTCTTTATTAGGGGCATGATACGAATGGCGAATGTACTACTAATAATCGTTTATTTTGGAAGATTTTTGTTTTGGTCATATTTGTAGGTCATATATACTAAAACATTTTTATTCCTTTCGAACAGTGGAGCAGAGACAGACGTTAATTCCCAGAACCCTTAGAAAAGGTTTGTTCTATCTCTTTGCATCTTGGAGCGGTGTGTTTGGTGCTCCGTTTGGTTTCAAGGTATGTCTCAAATTTGAAAATTTGGTTACCACACATTTGCAGTGTGCAGTACAGACACTCCCCTACTACGAACGAGTTAGGTTCCAGAAGTCCGTTATCAAGTGGAATTGTTTGTGAGTTGTGTTTAGGTAAAAAAGTACTGTCAGTGGATATATATGCGGTACTTAGACTAAAGATGCTTTAACGTAATACTCGCTCCCACCCACATGTGTCCTATATGTAAGTTAGACAGTGGCTTTTCTGTTATTTGTATCAAGCTGGCGATTTTTTTTTTTTTTTTTTTTTAATGATTGTGACACCAGGACGAGCCAAAAATAAAATTTAAAATAAAACAGCCCTCATCGGGCCTGAGCACGAAGAATATATAAAGAGAAACAGAGATGAAGAGTGTAATGAGTTGTCAGATGTGAAGGGATAAAAGATGTGTGATGAATATCCAAGAATATTCAGTGTAGCTGTAGGCATAGAAAAAGAATGTAAGCATTATCAAAGAGGTGAAAGGTTAATGGCTTTCCATTAGCGACTACCATTTCTTCCTTCGTCTCCTACAGCCAGCCTCCATAACAAACCATACATTGTGCATGCAAATATATGTGTATACTTGATAGAAATTTATAGGTAGAAAAGTATACATACATGCACTGATGTTGCACTGTTCCTTGTACAGGACTGGCATCCATTGAGCACCCCCCTCACACTATAACTTATGGGGTGTTCCCCTCCTTTCCCTGGATGATTCGGTTATACAAAAGGGTCAACCCATGACTGAGGAGCAGCAGAGTCTTGTGGGCACCTTTACAGATCACATTACTTTAAGGGAATGGGGGAATTGAGGCCTAGAATAATTGTAAAACTAAATAAACTAAGTGTTAAGTATCTTCGCATATCTATTATCACCTCACACGCTGTAGCTCTGGTCTGTTAGTGTAGAGAATATCTATACGACAACTTAATTACTGCATAAAACGTAAAGTATACAGTAGTAATGAATTTCATTACGTTAATAATAATGTAATAATACAGCACAGTACAGTAATACATACATTAATACATGAGTAGATAATGGGTAGCTTTTTAATTTTATTTGCGAATGTTCGTAATTCGGTTGTTCATAAGTAGGGGAGTGTCTGAATTTATATTATGGCTTGAATATGTGCAATTTTTTGCTTGAACTTAAGTCAGTTGGAAGATTTATTTGATTTTTAGAAGTGGCTAATTTTTCATTCACTGTACATGCCGTGCATAAGCTTTATTTCATATGGCCTGTCTTCCTTCAAAAAGCAGATCTATATTCATCTCATGGCCAAATTACTTCGACTATTCTGTCAGCCTGCCCTTTTTTGTGTTGCGTATCATTCTCTTCATTCTACCTTGCCCTTGAACCTCTACTTTTTCTTTGTCTCAGTGTTTTCTTTGTGCTCTCTCTCTCTCTCTCTGTCTCTCTCTCTCTCTCTCTCTCTCTCTCTCTCTCTCTCTCTCCTCTCTCTCTCTCTCTCTCTCTCTCTCTCTCTCTCTCTCCTCTCTCTCTCTCTCTCTCTCTCTCCTCTCTCTCTCTCTCTCTCTCTCTCTCTCTCTCTCTCTCTCTCTCTCTCTCTCTCTCTCTCTCTCTCTCTCTCTCTCTCTCTCTCTCTCTCTCTCTCTCTCAACACAAAAAAAGGTGAATAAATAAATAAATAGATATACATATTATATACAATGGAGATTGTTTGATATATCAACAACTTTCTATTTCCAGAATCCAGACTCTACAAACCGCCAACCCTCGGAATTCGAGCTGTGCGCTCTTCACGCCTCTAGTGCCGTGCTCTGCTGTGGTCCCTCCTTTGACCCCCAACTTTTAGCTGACGATGGAGACATTTACCAGTGGCTTGATGCCTTACTGGGTTCACACGATGAGAAGGTAAGCACTCGCTGCTCTAGATAGAACCCTATTAAGAATAACTCTTGATTGTAGTAAGCTGAAGCTCTTTTTCAAATAGGGCTGTCCTGGACAGCTCAATGTTAAATCTTCCTTCAGTTACGGATCCTTTTCTGTGCCTACTTCTAACACAGAATATTCTTGTTTCTTCACTATACTTCTCTCATTATCCAAACACGTCTGACAAGTCAAAATGCTCCCCATCTCTATTTCTCATTGCTTTTTGGTGCTTTGTTCCCTGGCCTGACAAGGGCAATTTTCTTTGCCCATCCTGGTGTTATGCATAAAAACAAAATAATGGGAGGCTTGACTTGTTCGTTAAGTGAAGTGGTCAAACATTTCATAGAGAACATGCATTTTTGTGTTGAAATATTTTCCTCAGAGGAAAATTTACAAATATAGAGGAGGAAGGGGCTGGAGTCCTTCCTCCCAGAATATTTTTTTTATGCCACAGAACAGCTGATGGAGTCGGTAACATTGGACAAAATATTAACAGCCTTGCCAAATAACCTGTTTTTTTTTTTTTTTTTTCAAACTTAACTTCTGGCCACTTTGATAATTTCAAACAATACACGGCATAATTATTATTATTATTTTATTTTTGTCATTGATATGACCTTTTGAGCGTATGTTTCAATGACAAAAGCTTGTTTTATTGAGTGACTACATTTGTTTAGTGACAATATGTATCACATATGTATATGATCTGGAATTTTTTTTATAAGTAGGCCATGATTACACTTAGCGAGTCGTTTCAAATCAAGAGAGTCATTTAACGCGATTCGTTTTCAATCAAGTCACTCGTAACTTGAATCGGCTTGACTCCTCCTTTGTGAACGGTTATTTAAAAGATCCTTACAAATTAAAAGTTAAATGGGGTGACGATTCATGATGCGTCACAACGCATATTGACTTAACGTGACTTGAATCGCTTGGTGTAAAGAAAGCCTTAGACTCCATATTGATTTTAAGCTTCACAACTATGGAGTTTACTTAATATTAGATGAAGTTTATACAGTCTCAGACAAACTTATTTCCCTGACTGGAAAAATTTACCTTTTTTGACAGGTCTTCATAGTGTATATAGTGAAGCATTGCTTGAAAAGCTTCTTTTAACAATAGTATTTGCTTATGCATGTTAACCACTATCAGATTTTGTTTCTGATTGCAATGGAAGTAATTAATTACTTAGATAACTATCACTTTTGAGGCAACCCAAATTGTGGTATTGTTAATAATGATTAACTTTTCCTTATTACGTAATGTGTGTAATAAATTTATGAAAATGTTCTCCTTCCCCATTAATTTATTTACTTATAGAGACTTGATAGATGAACTTGAGATTAGAGTATGTAATTAATCATGAATTTGTTTTGCATGATATCAATTTAATCTTTTATAGTTGTTGATCTCTCTTTTTTTTTTCTGTTTCATATGCATTCTCTAGATTAAAAATAAGGTAAGGCTTGGAGAGAATTAACAGCATTAAGTGATTGTCTTCCTATTTGTGTGTGGTTTATGAAAGTGGGGAATTCTTTATGGCCTTCAAGCTAGTATGTAATTAGAGTGCATTTTCGTTATACTTTGTTTCCATGCTTTGTAATCTTTGCTTTGTAATGATTCACACTTGAGTAAATAGGATTAATGTATAGCTTTCCTCAGTTATCTGTTTCTCAAGTGCGATTGCTTGAGTATCATAATACTAGGCACCTTGTACTATTCTAGGATAATTACCAAAACTACAACTTGTCAGAAAATGTAATTAAAGTTTCGCAACTTCAAAACTTTGTCATTTCGGTATCCGCTCGTGTTATTTTAATTTGTTTTAAGTGTAGCATCAAAATTACACAATCGGATACCGAGATATCAGAATTTTAAAGTTGCGAGACTTTAAACGCAAACTTCTCGGTTAGTATTTGTTGCTTTGTATGTGCATATATGTCATGCTGTGTTTATTTTTTACTCCTGTTTTAGTTGCTTCTTAAACTTGTACCCTGTAGAAATAGTACCTTGTATTGGCTTTGTAAATGTGTGGTTTCATTACTGTGGATGTTGTATTTCTGGTTTCATACTATTAATTCATAGACTGTGTATCTTGCTTTGTACACTATAATGCCCCTTTTATGAGCATTTTTGATTCTTCTCTTTGGTTATGCTATACAGTATATTTTTTCTATCTATTGGAGATATGCTTTCCCATGTTTTTCCTTTTATCCAATAAACATCCTTTTTTATAGTAAGTCTGCCCTATTTTATGCTCAAACATCTTGTGACCCTGACAACAGTGTTTTGAACCAGGGCTGCCAGAGTTTGAGCTTAAAAATGGACAAACTCGCTATTTAAAAAGGACAACATCTTGTTTGATTATATATAGCCACCATGTAGTAGGTTGACCCATGGCAGCAACCGACTGTTGCTATACTACAGCTGAAGTACAGTTCTCTTTCTATGCCTACATCAACACCGAATAGTCGTTGATATTCGTTACATATTTCTTATTATCCCTTCACATCTGACAAGTCACAATGCTCCCCAGCTCTGTTTCTTTTTGTTTTCTTTGTGCCCAGGCCCGATGAGGGTAGATTTCCCCCCCCATCCTGGTGTCACAATCATAAAGAAAAAAGTATTGATTTTTCGTCCACATCGCGCATTGAGGAATAAAATTCTACTCCCTCGTGATACTGTGTTTTATTTTGTAAATAAAGTGATGAATGTATATTATACATGCTCTCATTTGTATACTTATGTAGTATGCATTTCATAACTTTATTTACAAAATAAAAACAGTCTTGCAAGGGCGTAGAATTTTATTCCTCACTGTCCGCGACTGTGGATGAAAAAATATATCTGTCTTTGCCATTTTTTGTCGAATATTCATTTGTTGTGTAGGAAAGGTGGCAGTGCGGGTGTTGAGCTCTTTCTGCCCTTTAACAGAGATATTCCTGTAGTTACCTGCAGTGGCATACAGGGATACAAGTTTGCAGTTCTTTACAGTATTCTCTGTTTTCGAGGGATTTCAGTTTTCATTCCTTGCTTTGATATAGAAAGAATGGAATATTGGAGATAGTTTTTCTCTTTTTATGTCACTAATAGACTACATTTGAGGGTGGACATAGATGATTTTGAGCTGGGGAACTAAGGCTGGATGCCCCTCCTGTCGCCCTGCCAAGGGCTCGAACGCAGGTTACATCATGTTCCAAGTCGACCACTCTACTAGTTACACTATAGCAATCCCCAGAGGTCTTTCCTCTCTATTTCTAGGGATATAAACCTAGGATTATCTACTAAAAGATTACTAGAGGAAATCTATGATCGAGAGTCAATGTAATTGATTGTTTTGGTTTCATGTACTATTACGTGAGCTTTTATTTTATTCTATGACTTTCCCAGTTTAAAGTATCACTCCTAATGCTCAGACACATAAATAATGTGAAGTTGTGGTAGTTTTTTACATATGGCAACTATTCAAGCCTAACTTTTATGAAATTCTATTGCTTATGTGGCTGTGCTTTCTGACTTTAAAACATTATAAGAATCTCAGGAGCAGATGTAGTTTTTACTGTAGAAATAGGATTGGCTGTAAATTATAGTAATGAAAGTTAAAACACAAGTTCTTGGCATTGTAATTGGCTCATTTGTTCCTTCAGTATTAAGTGATACCTTTTATATAGATGCCTCTTTATTCACATATAATACAAGTGTCATCACTTTATTTTATAGAGACATTTGTATATAGTTTTAGTGCAATACCAAACCTAATATCAACAGTGTGATAAACTTTCCTGTATACCCAATTCATATCCTTAATCTCACGCATGCATATTATTATTCTAATACAGATATACGAGTTGGCTCAGGAGACGATTGTGCTGTTGCTCGAGTTCAATCCAGACTCGGGTGCTGTGTTAGACTGGGTGGTGGATCGTTGCTATACTGCTTCGCCGGAGGTTGCTGATGGCTGTTTCAATGCCTTGGCTACAATTTTCTCAGCTCGGTAAGCACTAAAATGTCATATAATCTTATATAGAATTATAATTTTCATGTTTTGGTTTACTTTGACTCCCTCAAAGATGGATCATCGTCTCGCGAGCGTGCACACTGGACCCGGTTGATATAAAAATTTCATTCATATTCTATAGGTACTAGAACACTTGCTATGGCATGCCAGTGTTCTCTTTTGTTGTTTGGAATCCTTTCTCCCCCTCATGTTATATAAAGTGGTCAGGACATGTGAGAATTAGTGAACAAATGCTATAAAGACAGATTGCTTTCTGTAGATTGCCCACCCTCTGAGGTTTAATGAGTGTTAAATTCGTACTTATAAGAAACGAGTTTTTAATTTGTACTTTTCTCGTGTGGTACTTTAGTCTCTGCTACTTTTCAGGGAATACCCTTGTGACCATTACACGGCAATAATGAACGTGACGTTGTTGCACACGGGTTGCCCGCGGGCTAACATACACGAGACAGCACTCCAGCTGTTGCAAGTTCTTGATAAACGATTCTTTGGCGCCGTCACTCCTTTAGTCGGCGAAGCTGAAGGTATGGTATTTTCTCCCTTTATATTGATTATATATATATTTTTTTTTCATGTTTTATGTGTTAATTAGTACCCATTGGGGGGGACACTGACGTTTTGAAGCTGGGGAATCAAGGTTGGGTGTCCTTCCTAATGCTCTGCCGTGGACTGGAACGTGGGTCTTCATCTTTTGAATTGAGCATCTATGACAACTGTAAGGCTGTCCCCTTATTTAATTAGTTAAATTTGTATGTCACATTAAAATTAATGTTATATATTTATTATTATGCTAATTTTCTACTTGGTAATTCTTTGATTTGTTGGGTTTAAGACTTCTCAGCCATACTAAAAGTCCCCTGTTCTATTCTGCTGTTTTCCTTGGCAGAAAATTTAAATTTATACTCTGCCGTATGGTAGGGATGGTCTTCTTTTTCTTTATCTTCACCTTTAACCCATTACCATTTGGGGCTGCTGTTTCTTAATAGCCTTCTCCATATTTCCCTATCTTGTGTATCCTTTTCCTTTAGCCCCTTGTCCTGCATATCATTTGCAGTATTATCCTTCCATTTGACCTTCCAGCTTCCTCTTCCTCTCCTTCCCTCCACCTCCATATCCATATCCCTCCTACATGCATGGTCTTCTTCTCTTTGCTTTACATGTACAAACCACTTTAATCTTTTTTAAGTCGTGTTTTATATAATTTACAAGCTCATCCTCAGCTGTATGTATAATGAGTACACCATTGGGAAGGGAAAGCCATTGGTAGAATCAAGTCCTCATAGATCAACCATGGTAATAGCGAAATGTAGACCTGTCCTGAAACTTTGCAGCTACGAAATATCTCTTTAACAATTAGAAAGACATTGTTCATATTATTCTCTGTTGCAGAACATCGAGAGTCATCTACGCTGGATGTATTGCTGTCCTCAACATATTCTAGGTCTCAGCTCTACCTCTCGAAGCAGCTGGCTCTTCTACACCCTGAACTAACCATGCCAATGTTTTCTGGTTAGTGCATTGACAAATTCTTCTACCCTGTTGCTTGAGTAAATTTTTTTTTATTTCACAAATGCCATAATTCTTCTTATAAGGGTGGTGGCTGAGTCAAAGCAGAATACCCTAACTTTTTGTGGGAAGAATATAGAGATGAGGGATTCCTAGTCCCCTCTCTCCGCCCCATCAAGTCAATTACAATACGAAGGGGAAAGTGTAGGATATAATCTTGGTCCCATCCCTCAGGGGTTGTGTTTTATCTCAGAAATATTTAAGGTTTCATGAACACTTTATATAAGAATTAAAGTTTAAAATCTAAATTAACAGATTTTAATCTCTCATATATTCCACTTCCAGTCAAGGAATTTATGTATAATTGCAGTATTGGAAGTTCATTCTATAAAACAGCTAAGGAAGTACTGAATTTTATTCATGTATTTATATTTTTGTACGTTGTGTCTTCCCAGAAATCAGCTGTCGTCTACAAACGGCTAGGTGTTCTGTTAGGCAGCTACTTCTGCATTATTTACTGCCTTGGCTGTATAACATGGAATTAGTTGACCCAAGCAATCCACCAGCGACTTCAACCTCGGCACCTTATTGTCAGGTAATCAGACATGCCAATGCCAGGTGACAGAAATCCCCATTTTAGCTCTTTACCTGGGAATTAGACAGCTGTTGGAAATCTCTCGCTTCCTGTGAGTATGACATATTTGCCAAACTTATAATTTAAAATTGTGCGCCATTCCCTCCTTGCAACTGAAGAGAAAATTGTCATCTGGCATTTAAAGTCATAATGCCATTCATAGAGTCAGTGTTTTATCCAGCTGAGAGGTACTTGAAGGAGTCAGTACCCAGTTAGATGTCGAAGGTGGCGGTACAACATATTTTTTCTTTGAGGCGTGGTAGCCACCCCCCCCAGACTGAGGTGTCATTAATTTTGCTGACAGTTCGCAGGGGAAGGGTTAAATTATTACTGTATCAAGCATCTTGAACTAGCGCAGTGTCTCTTAATATACACTGTGTTACACAATATCACCAGCTACAAACAGCCAAGTTGGTCTCTTTTTTATTCTATCCAATGCCTTTCCTATTAGATATCCTGAACTCCAGAGGAAGAAATCTGCAAGAACTCATAGTTTTTTACACATTTCCATATCCTGGTGAAACCAGAAGCACAGACACAACTAAGCTACAAAGGAAGTTGTTGTTGTAGTTATTTCCTAAGCTGCCTGGCCAAACAGTTCTGAGTAGCTAAGGAATATCACTGCCGATCCTGGGCTTTCTCCCGGCCCTCTCAAGGAGTGCATGAGACGTTGTTGGGTTATGTGGTTGTCTGTAGTGCAGTCTTCCACAATGTTTCCTGTATCCTATATTCTGCTCAATAATTAGCAGTTTTATGACAAAAGACACCACAAACGAATGGAATGCCAAGCCTTTGTGCCCCTCACCTTTGTAGTCCTCTCATGGAAGATACAAAGGGAGTTTTCACATCACTTACGATATTGCTTTTAGTCACTTTGCACAACACGTAAGGATTACTAGGGTGAGATCACATCACAGTAAAAATTGTTTTTTTCAACAAGAAGTAACACTCTGGTGCTTCATTTCTCAAAGGCTCCTTCTATCTGGGAAATATCGATAGCGACCGAGGGAACACGTTATGGATGACTGAAGCACACAAAACCACATGTGCCACCAACACTTCATACACTTCCTGAGAGCTCTGGGGGTAAGCCCAGGATCGACAGTGATCTTTCTCAGGGACTCAGGGCTCTTCATCTGGGCAACTTGGGGGATAACAACAACAACTAGGATGGAACCTTTTTTTTTCCATTTCATTTTGAGAGAATAAGTATATAATTTATCTAACTCAGGTTTTTTTTTCCACAGTATTACTGTGAAAACGGAAGAAGTTCTGGGCTTCGTCGTGAAGGTTGGGGCTCCGCCGAAGCCACAGAGATGGTGCTAAACAATCTGTTCTACATCACTGCAAAGGTGCTTCATCACCTCGTTACTCTTTTGTACTAAAAGATTTCCATCGTGGCAAGAGTGGTAGCACTCACAACTTCGACTCGTCAGGTCGAGGGTTCATGCGGCCTGCCATGGTCTGAAGTTAGAAAGGGGATTCACTCAGGGTAATGGTCACACTTGCCAAAACCAAATTCCTTCTCAAGAAGGCACCATCCTAGCCCTTAGTAGAAAAGGGAGTCCATGACATAAAACCGATCATATAATTTTTTAGTATCACAGAATGCAGTATTAAACATAGTCAGATTAATAATTATTAATGTGATTTTTAGTGTAATTATGGGTTTTAGAGTATGCAATATGGTTAAAGTTGTAGAGCATATAAAACTGTTTTAGAAGTCATTTATTTTTTCTTCATATAGTTTGGCGATGATCATCCTAAAGAGGTTGAAGAGTTGTGGGCGGCATTATGCACCTGTTGGCCGAATAATCTGAAAGTTATTATCCGATATTTGTTCATAATTACTGGCATGGCAGCGGCAGAACTGCTTGCTTACGTAAGTTTTTGTATCACGTTTTTCTAGTTATTCTTCTTGTTTCCCTGCATGTCGTATAAGTTGACTAAATGGGGTAGAGCGAGGGGACTGGGAATTTCCTCCTCTGTATTTTCCTCCCACAAGGAGTCAAGGTTTTTTGTTTAACTCAGCCAACCCCCTTTTAAGTGATATTATGGCTCTTGTATATTGATTTCTAGTTATTTATGTCAGGGGACTGCTATGTTACAATGGTTAAAATACTTGACTCAGTAGGTGACAGACCCACGATCGAGACCACACTGGGGCACTAACAAGGGCATCCAGCCTTAATTCCCAAGCACCAATCTGTCTGTGTCCACCCCCATAATGGAGACTAATAGTGGCACGTAAAAGTAGGATTTTTTCATGTAGTTATATATGTTCATTATTTTTTCAAAGGAGTTGTCTTATCCTGATAAGCTCAGAGGGTGACCTTAGCATTAACAAACGAATGGAAACAGCAGAGCATTTGTGTACCATGCTCATCCCAGGTTCTTCTGTCATTTGTTTAACCCATATAGGGTGGATTGTGTATTGTGAGTGTACAAGCCGGACCTGGTGATTGTTTTTAAATTCAGCTGGCCTGTTTCAAAACAGAATGGGTGCCAGAACACTTGAGGCATGCCATTGTTTTCTGGTGTTGTATGGCATCTTTCTTCCCCTCTCATGTGTTATATAAAGCAATCAGTGCAGGTGGACGCTATTGTGTAATCAAATGCAGTCAGGGCAGCATGTTTACCGTAGGCTGTATGTGCTCTGAGGGTTAAATACAGTGTAATTCTTGTATGCATAACTTAGTTACCAAATGAATTACGATGTCATTCTTATTCATATATGTTAAGAATTAAGATTTCTAGATTTAGAATCCCTTAAAAGAGGATCATATATGTTAGTTTTCTCCCTTAATTTTGGCTTGGAATGAAGTCCATTTCTAAATTGAGAGTTTAAAATATATTTCCTCTGATAGATCAGTGTATTTCCTTAATATTGAATCCCAGTGCTTGCTGGTAAAGATTCTCAGGTTTCTTCAGTATAAAACATGTTCATATAATTCCAGGCCAAGAGAGTGATTGTTTTTGTTGGTCGAGCCAGACCCGACCGCTTAGTGGAAGAATTGATGGCTGAGATGGGTACGGTGGAAACTCTGAATTGCGTTATCGAGCGTACGGAGACTCCGCCTTTCTTCAGGTATTTTGCAATATTTTTAAGTACAAAAAATTAAAATGTCATTTTAAAAACTGGACTTAAACTTAGTTTTCATCAATTTAATAATCACATTTTACAGTAAAGCATATGCAGTGTGAAAAAATAGGGTCAAAGCTATGATATCTAAAATTCTTCTCGTTAGGTTAACTTCCATGAGAAAGACTTCCTCCCACGGTGAAGGTGGTGGAGTGGGAAACGGAGGTGCACCTCAAGAACAAGTTCCGTCCGAGCGCGGAACCTTGCACACCAAACGTCATTCTGGAGATCACCATGATTTGCCCAGGGAAAGGTATTCCCCTTTGTAAGTTTTGTGTACTTTATGTTTTAGGTTACAATTTTCTGTATTTTCAATTTGCATGCTGTACTAAGAATGTGTGCATCATTTTAAGCCTTACCCTGTGCTTTGTCAGTGAAATTAAATATACCTCAGTGCAGGTGCAATCTGCCGCACCTCAGCGCAGAATTGTTGTACTGCCCACCTTGACAATAGAAAGGCTACTGATTCCCTTTGAATCCCTCAATTGGGTAAAACAGCGACTCATGTATGGTTACATGACAATAATGCTAAATATTAATTTTCACTTCATTACCACATGAGGAAATTGCATGCTAATTAGAAACTACATGACCAAATGAGGGATCATTGCTCTTAATTCCCTGAGAGTATATATTACTTAAAAAGTACCTTTGCAAGATATACCCATGTATCCCTTGTGATTCTTAGGAGGGTACTAAAATGGGTGGTTATAGTGAAATAGGAGAAATACTCCCACCCAGTTATTCCTAACATGTCTTAGGAACTGACTGAAAGGGATATTTGAGTGAAGGGGTATTAGTAGAAGAGGCAGTGTTAGGAAGTTTGAGAAAACACTACTTCTTAAAAAAGTTTTTTTTTTTGATGAATGGATGTGAGGAAAGTTGCTGTGCGATGAAGCTGTGGGGGAAAAGCAACTGCAGCTGTTGGTCCTCACTGCAGAATATCCTTGCCCCTCTACTTTGTGAGTGACCCAAGCAGGGCAGTAGGGGGGTGAATGTGGCAATCCGATATCCCCAAGGAACTACGAGGAGTAACAGGTATATTTAGGACCATGGTGGATGCGTGCTTCTTGGCTCGGTCACCCCCCTTACAAAGGGGAATGAGGCCATGTGTATAATTAGATAGATAGCTCTAATTGTGACTATCTTGCTCATCTGCTTGAAAAACTATCAGATATCTCAAATAACTCACAATCAAATGTGGAGGAAGAAAAAACCGTCTTTGTTCTCCCGTGCATGCCACAAGAGTCAACTAATTGAAGTACAGCAAAAAGACTAGAAATTCTCCCCTTTTCATCTTCCTCCCTTGTAGAGTCAAGTGTACAAGGTGCTTCTGAAAGAAAAATTCCAACCAAAGCCCTGGTAATTGACTATCTGGGCTTGTGAAGTTGTGGAATGGGTGAGAGTAAAGGATATTTTAGCATGTTTGTGGACAAAAGGACTTCCATGGTCTGAGGTTGGAAAAGGCATTCACTCAGGTTAACAATTGCACTTGCCAAAACCAAAGTCCTTCACAAGAAGGCACTTTCCTTACCCTTAGTTACTTAGTACAAGGAGGGAATGAATGCCTCCTTTCCCGAGGTTATAATCTCAGCAGCTTTTAGGACTACATAAACAGGGTTGTGGGTCCGAAAGCTGTAGTCATCCCATGGGAAGTCAGAGAGTAAGTTAAGCAAATCATCATGGTGGGTACACTCAATCACATCACATCGAATGGATAACTGCATAGGAAAGATATTATCTTTTTTTATATTTTTCGCATTACAATGTGTTTTTGGGGGGACCGCCATAGCATAAGTAATAAAATGCTCAACATGGGAGGTGATAGACCCGCATTTGAGTCTGCGTCTAGGCAGTAGAAAGGGCATGCAGCCATAACTTCCTAGCTGCAGTCCATCTATGTTCACCCAAATGGGGACTAATAGTGACTCAAAATAAAGAAAATTTCTTCTAGAGTAGATATCCTGGTATATATTTTCTTATTTCAACATATTTCTATTGGTATATACAGTTAGCGTTTTTCCTTTTTTCAGAGTATCGAGAGAGCAGCGCAGCGCTCCTGGGTCGCTCCGCAGTGTTTCGAGCTTAGGGTCAGGTATATCTAGTGTCATTGCCGTCGAGAGTTCTGCCGCAGCTTCCACAACGGCAACAACAGCCATTAACATCAAATCACGACCTAACTCATCGCTGGCACCAAATTCCTTAGCATCTAACTTACCGGAAGATAACTCCTCCCATGCTGAGGTATGTTATTTTGTAGCATAAATTATATTTATTCAGACGACATCTCTTATTATGAGGTATTTTATAGCTTGAATTTTTGTAGCATCATAAACTTTTTAGACTGTGAGGATATATTCACTCTATTATTACTACTAAAATCTTAATATTCCCTTATTTTGGTTTAGTTGAATATGTCTTTTTCTTAATGCACTAGATAATGTCTTATGTTATTTTATATATATCTTATTATTATTACTTTTCTATTCTTATTTTATTATCAAATATAAAAGACAATAAAGCAAAAGAAAAAGATGCTAGCACAGAAATGCAACTCTGAATTCTTTAGGGCATGCTGCTCCAAGAGGACAACTTTGCTGTGTTGCGAGCACAACAGAATGCGAGCATGAGTAATGGTCCGGGTTTAGTGGCAGCTGGCACGGCTCTGGGTGTGGATGAAGCGAGCGAGAGATACGAGCCGCCTCAGCCACATCCATTACCGATGCCAGAGTACGGTGGATATTTTGCCCCCCTGACGGAGTACTTACCTGATAGTTCCCAGCCAATCACAGCATTTCACAGGTTTGTTTACAGTTGACATTTTTTAGCCTTTTTAATGGGTGAGTTATTGCGCTTTGAATATTAAGAGCATTTTTTCTTTTAGGTGTGCCATAATCCCATGCAAAAAGCACGTTTTACTTTAGTTTTGGAGACTTTTTAGATAAGAAATATACATGTATAAACATAAGACACTCAGGGATAAGTTGAGTAAACATGTCCTAACTGAAAATTTGATAAAATATGTATATTTTCAAGAGCATATTGAGTTGTGTATTAAAAATGGCACAGTTAAAAATAGGTAACTCAGCTTACTTTTGTCCTTAACTTTAAGTTTTGGACAATTCACTCAATATGTGTTTTATTGAATGAAAAAGAAATTATCCTCATAATTGCCATAGTTATAGTAAATTCCAAATAGTAACTGCTATATGAAAATATGGAGAGCAAATGAACACCGCTGTCAGGCGTATGATACAGACAAATGCTTCCAATTCCAGTTTAATATTTACAGTGCAGAATTGAGATAAGCCAGTCTTATCCTTCTTTTAAAAGGTGATGCAGTATATTAACGAGGTAACTTGGTATACCAAATTAGGGCTTTTGTATGTAATGCAGAATATAAACGATATCAAGCCGTTCTCTCATTCTCTACAGATGTAACCTGGCTGTGATGTTAATTTGCGACGTCATCGTCGCCGGCATCGACGTCGATTGCCACAGCGTTGACTGGTCGATCCATGTTCCTCTAATGCTGCACATTATTACACTAGGACTTGATCATTCAAGGATTCTCGTTCACCACCATTGTATGTTGTGCTTTTTTGTCCTTGAATATATTTCACGTTTTATGAATCCAAGCGTGATAGCAGTTTGATGAAGCATAGGAATGTATATAAGGTTTTGCAGTACAAATTAATATGATTCATTATGTTTAAGGTAATATTACATATTAATATATCCATGATTTATGTGTTCACTACCATTTTTTGTGTGTATGTGTTTGCGTGCATGCGTGTATGTTTTTTTTACTGGAATTTAGGTTGTTATTGTTTTTCTTTTTAAATACTTGGAGAGAGAACTTGATTTTACTGGCATCACCTTTGCAATACACCATTATTCTTTATTAAGTAGTAAATATTGTCTTTGTTACATGAATGCAGTTGGATTTGGTTTTATGTCTCGAACTCCCTTTTCTGCTAAGGGCTAGGACGGTTTCCTTCTTACGAAGGACTTGTTCTGGCAGATGTAATCATTACCCTGAGTGTATGCCCTTACTAACCCAGTCCGTGACGGGGAGCGAACCCTCAACCTGCCGCCTGAGAGTCGCAGACGCTACCATTTTGCCACGGAGACTACTATGTTATATGAATGCAGTATTTGGATGTATATTAGGTTTACCTTTGATATGTTTTTCATATTCCTCAAGTTTACATTTTATCTGTGAGAGTCTGCAAGAATCTTCTGTAGTCAGATATTTTTATTCATCTTTTATAGCTTGTGTCATGTTTATTACCTTAGAAAACCTTATTCATTAATCCCAGTTTAGAGACATGTTGACCTCTAAGACTTTAGAAGTTTAAGCAACTAATCATTTTTCTAAGGTAAAATGCTGCTTATTCACCTCCTGACGGTTGTTGGCGATCACCGTGATCATTTGGGGGTTGCCAGGGTGCTCTTGAACAACAAGACAACTATGCTCGGTTATGGGCTCATCCCGAACAACGTCTTCACCCACAATAAAAACTTTATAGGTAAAGTTTTTCTTATTTTTCCCCCTATCGTAGCAGTACCTCCTGGTTTTGAGAATTTAAAATGTCTGATACTGTAATATTGTTATCACAATAAAATATTTTTTATGCTCCCCTTTACCAGAGGAACCTCCGACAGACCCCACGCCCCCTATTGTAGCAGCGCCTCCAGGTTTTGAGAATCCACCGGATGTTTCCAGTGATGGGGGTGGACCCATAGGAATTGCCGGTGATGATACCATCATGATGAACCCTGTTATTATCACTTCGGATGATAACGCTGATACTGTCTCAGGCTCATCCGCCACGGGACCTGAAACCGTTCCCCAAGATGATCTGCAATACAGTATCATGTCTCTTATTGACTTCATTGCATCAAGGTACTAATTCAGCATTTTGTTTAGTAGCTTTAGACTAAACACATATTTATTCTTTCAAGGAATTCAAATTTGGACACATCTGATGCTAAAGTTGGAAGGCATTATGTACATATCTATGCTGCTTAAGTTTTTTATAATTTTTTTTAATTAAGCATGTGTTTCTCCCTCTTTCGAATTCTTAACTAGATGTGCATACTTCAGTCAGGAGAGTATTATATTTAACTTAGTGTATTTACGGTTTAGGATTTAGCTCATCATTATTTCTGTTCCAGTAAGAATCAACCGCTGTGGACATACGAAGACATAACATCGAAGCAGTTCTCCATCCGTAGTGCCGATCAGTTGACTAATTTTGTTCGGCATGTTGTCAAGGTATGACCACTCTTGCATCACTGTCTGATATATGCTGCTATTTATTAACATGAAATAGGAATCTTCTGTCTTTGGGTCATATATTTCTTTATCATGTTATATGATTTTGATCATATGTAATGTTATTTATGTCATTTATTTACTAACACATTTTACCTTTAAAGTGTGGAAAAATTCTGTACTCTATCTTGAATGATGTATACAGTTCATTGTTTGTATTTCAAATAGACTAAAATTTCTTTGAAAGCCTTATTTAATCAGGTGCCATCAACTGAGATATACACAGTTCATTGTTTGTGTTTTGGAAGCCCATAAATATTTTTGAAAGCTCGATTTAATCAGGTGCCATCATTTGTGCTATATAGAGTTCATTATTTGTGTTTCGGAAGCACTTGAATATTTTTGAAAGCCTCATTTAATCGGTTGTTGTCAGCTGTGATATACTGTATACAGTTCAATATTTGTATTTCGGATGCACTGGATAATTTTTGTTAGCCTCATTTAATCAGGGGTTATAAACTGTGATGTATACACTTCATTAATTGTATTTTGGAAGCACTGGATTATTTTTGAAAGCCTCATTTATTCAGGTACTTTCAATTGTGATATACCTGTATACAGTTCATTGAGTGTATGTCGGAAGCACTAGAATATTTTTGAAAGCCTCATGTAATCAGGTGCTATCTGCTGTATTTCAGAAGTGCAGAAATATTTTTGAAATCCTTATTTAATCAGATGCCATCTTGAACTTTTAACCTATCTCTTTTTTTGCAGGTGTTCAGCAATTCATTACCCCACACACACATAGAAGAACGTTGGGCTCAGATAGCTCTCCACCTCTCGTTATCGTGCTCTTCGAGACATTATGCTGGACGTTCACTTCAGGTAAACTTGATTATAAAGTGTTTTCAATAATGAAAAGTGTATTATCTGAATCTCTCCAGTCTTAATACTCCTGCTTGAACCTCTCTGCATCCATCCCCATTCATGGAGACTATTTGCGACATAAAGTAGTGCACACATTAGAGAAAATGGGATTGACATTTTGATTTAGAATATTCAGGGTGACCAAGTGGGATTAGAGGTGAACTGGATTGTTTTTGTTTGTAAGAAGAATTTTCATTGGCAGTAGGGATCAGCTAGATGTAGAATTTCTAACCTTTCTAATTTGGTAGTTGCTCTTAATGTGTTTTTTCTAATCAGGTCTTCCGGTCCCTTCACGTATCGATGTCTTCGCGAATGCTGAGTGACCTGCTGGGTCGCTTAGTCGAGACCGTAGCTGAGCAGGGGGAAGACATGCAAGGATACGTGACGGAACTCATGCTTACTCTAGAATCTGCGGTAGATGCCCTAGATTCTGATTTTAGGTATGTTTGTATTGTTTTTATACTTGGGGAAATTGTTTCAAATGAGTTGCCATATCTGCATAGCAGCAGATTTAAGAGAGAAGGCACTGGATACCAACATGACAGGCAACAGAGACCATATAAATACAAGCTAATAAAGCTGATGAACAAGAAGTTGTCTTATTCTGCTGAATTATTAGGTTGTAAAAAAAACTGCTGGCTTCGCATTCTCGGGGTCGAAAGATCGGTTCCCGTCCAGGACCGAGAGTTTAAGCTGTTTACTGGCAGGAACTGCTGTGGTTGGACACCACAGTGGGGGGCTGGGGCTTGCCCTGGCTGACGAATACCCATTGTATTGAAATGGAAATAGTTTTTTTTTTTTTTTTTTTTTTTTATCATCAACAGATGTTGTAAAGAATATTCTGAGTATATTAATTTTACTCCAAGTAACTTATCAGTGTGTGCTGGTTATATACAGTCTTGCTTTTCCTTTCCATCTCTTTAATATGCTGCTAAATGCCTTTACTAAACTCTGCCACTTATCTCTTCGGTTAGTTCCATCAGTGCCCCTCTAGTTGTATAATTTGATTTAATATCTGGCAAGATTATATATATATATATATATATATATATATATATATATATATATATATATATATATATATATATATATATATATATATATATATATATATATATATATATATATATATATATATATTAGTCAGTTAGATAAGTTTAATTGTGTTATATACCAATTAGATAACCTAACAAAATTAGATTCCTATTGGTAACTTTCTTGATCTCAGGTGTACCAACCTGACACCAGCTTTGTTTTATGGTGATACTGTAGACAATCTGTTCATGTTATAATCTTTGTATTTGCGAGTTTTCCCTATATGGAACACATTCTCTAATGAGGTAGACTTTGAGTGTTCCACACACGAACACGGATAATTTCAAATTAGCTTGCGAATTTATTGGGCAGTAAATGAAGTAAATATCGATAACTGGCATCTGTTGCAGCGTTACCATGCATGAGTTTGAGTTTCTTATAATTAAAGGAGTTAGTAGCATTTGCAACATCAAGGGCAGTACAACTTTTGTGCTGTAGCATGGCAGATTGCTCGTGCACTGAGGCGTAATTCATTTTTTGACGGATCGCAGGGAAAGGGTTAAACAATTTCTTAATTTTTTTAATTAAGGGAGTCAGTAGCGTTTGTAATGTCAAGGGGAGTGGTATGATACTTTCGTGTTGAGGCTGCGGCAGATCGCTCGTGTACTGAGGCGTATTTAATTTTTTTTATGTGTAACAGGGAAAAGCTTAAATAATATCTTCACTATTTCTAACCTAGGTAGTCAGTAGTGTTTGTAACATCAAGGGGAGCAGTACAAGACTTTTGCACTGAGGCTGCAGCAGATTGCTCGTTCCCCAAGGTGTGATTAATTTTTATGATGGGTTGCAGGGAGAGGGTTAAACAGTTTCTTTATTTTTTGTAACGCTAAGGGAACAGTACGAGACTTCTGCGCTGAGGAGCAGCAAGTCACTCGTGCACCAAGGCGTAATTAATCTTTTTGATGAGTTGCAGGGAAGGTTTAAATAGTTTGAACGAGCAGTTGTTTAGCTGAATTAATCTTTTGAATAATGCCATATTTTTCAGACCTATAGAGTTCGTTCGTGAACTGTTCAAATCCACGCCCAACTTGAACAACAAAGATAGAAAGGGGCCATTAGGTTATGGCATGATGGGTCATTTCTACGGACAAGGTTACCCGGCCCCCACTGCTGCTCCTCTGTCTCCTGGAGGCCACATCAGATCGACTTCTTATTCCATATCATACGGGAGGGGAAAGCCCATAGCTTCGCCCACCACTGATATGAAAGGTAATTATAGCTCTTCAGTTTGAGGTGTCAGGTTAGAAAGGCCATTCACCAAAGTTCTTCGCAAGCCGCCGTCCTAGCCCTTAGTATAAATGGGAGTCCGTGACGTAAAGCCGATGACATTGTACTGATGTTAAATGAATTTCTTTATACGCATGAGTGCTCTATCGCACGGTCACGGTATTTCTGCAACGATGTCTCGTTAAGATGTTGATTTCCATGAATAGGCATTTTTTGTGTACCAATTATGTTATTTATATACTAATGTGTATAAATTTATTCGTCAGTTGCATATAAATGAGTAAAATACATTTTTGTTTAAGTAAAAAATATTTTAAGTCGTGAAATGGCATCTTAAAAAATAATAGCTCCACAGATAAATTGTGATCAGGTGACATAGGCTTAAAGCTAAAGGTACTGTAATACTGACTGGATATTACAGAATATCAATGCTTTTTATTGATATCAAAGGTAGTAATGATGGCCTTCTATCTCTATTTTGTTAATATAAGTAGTCTATAATGCTAATAATCAAGTCATTATTAACTCCATGGTATTGGATATCAAAGCATTGTTTTGATACAAATTGAATTTAAATTTGCAAAGCTATAATTTGTGATATCGATATTGATCTGTTCTTTCCGTTCAGTCGTTCAACCAGAAATGCGGGGCCGAAGTGGAACAGACGTCGATAGTCGCATGAGGCAGCAACAGATGCAACCCGGGAACAACCTGTCAAGATCTCGTTCAGCTCAGTCCCTGAAGCAGTTGGCGGATCAAAGCTCAGCTGACGATAAAATGACTGTAAGATTGAAATTAGTGACTTTTTTTTTATTGTTGATTTCGACACTTTTAATTTGACAATTAATTTAGACACCTTGGCTGGGTTGGTAGCATGTGCAAGTTAGATTCGTCAGGTCATTGTTATGAAACCTGCCATGGTTATAGGTTCGAAAGGGCATTCACTCATGGTAAAAGTCATCTTTACCAATACCAAAGTCCTTCGAAAGAAGGCACCATTCTAGCCCGTAATAGAAAAGGGAGTCTGTGAGGTTAAACCGGATAATCACAGTAGTGTAGTGACTAGAATGCCTGACTCAATAGGTGACAGACCATGTTTTGAGCCCAAGGTGGGCCATTAGGATAGGTATCAAGCCTTAATTCCTCAGCTTTAATCTATCTGTATCCACTGGGGCTAGTAGTGGCACTTTAAGAAAAAATTCCAGTTTTATAACATGGGATGCCACTTATACACTAATCCTTGGCATTAACAGGTGCTCGCGCAATTCTTCTGGATAGCTGTGTCTATGCTTGAATCCGATTACGAGTACGAATTCATCTTGGCGATGCGGCTGCTGGATAAAGTCTTGGGTCGTCTTCCTCTGGACAGACCCGACTGCAGAGATAAGGTATGATAGCTTTCGGTCTATAAGTTTATTGTTGACTTATCATTTTAACATCAGGAAGATTTGATGAATGGTAACTGATAGCTACACTTAATTGTAATTTGTAGGATGGAAACTATTTTGTATCTTGATTTTATTTTCTTAGATTATATATCTTTTTAATTTTCTATTAAAGATTGTATATGGAGATGTCAAATATCAAATACTAATGCAGTCAAATGAATAATTGATGATCTGTGTGTCGTTGTTATTTAAGATTGATTAGGTTATGCATTTCACCCTTCATTCTTAAGCACTATGACTATTCACCTCAAGTATTGTTTCACTCTTCTTCTAGGCTCTGGAGCTCCCCTCCAGCTCCTGTGTTACTTGCTTTCTTCAATCTTTCGTCAGTGAAGAGGCAGGCCTGTCAGCATTTAAGAATTTGCTTTATAAAATCTTTCTTACAAATCTTTATTACCTAACCAGCTTCTTAAGCTATATTGCTTGTCTTGCAGCTTTGTTTTTTAATTAAGAATTAATTTATAGTGTTTTCTAAGCAAGACTGGCTTTGATTAGCTTAAATAATGGTTTTATACAGTGAATTTAAAGCCAGAGTAGCTTAATTAGAGTTTTATATACACAAAAAATTTATTTTTAAGATACAATTTTATTTTTCATCTTATGCTGTAAATAGCTGAAATGAAAACCGATGAGAAATTTTGCTGAATTTGGCTAAGAGAGGACTTCAGTTGTTCACGAAAATGCATATAAAGAAAGGACGTTTGTTAGAGTTTGTCTAATTCACGAATGTTCAAATTAAGAAAGGACTTAATTCGTTAAGAGTGCGTCTAATTCATGAACGTTCAGATATAGATATCTGCTTAATATTTTTTGTTTTTACAGGTGGAAAAATTACAACAGCAACTCAAATGGAAGGATTTTCCAGGCGTTCACGCCCTTCTCTTAAAGGGTTGCACGAGCGCTACCACGTACGAACCCACCATAACTCTGTTGACGCGTTTTACGCCGTTGACAGATCTACAAGTAAGTTACTATTTAATAATGTTTGTTATTTATTAAACTTCTAATGTAGCAGGTTGGCCCATGGCCCCAGTCATGTAGTGTAATACTATAGCTTCAGGTCTTATATACTTAAAAAGGATTGGTCATGACGATTTTTGATGTTAAAATCTTCCTTCAGGTATGGTTCTTTTCCTGTGCCTACATGTTTGTTGATATTCTTTCGTGTTTGTTATGCATCTCATATTATCCTTTCACGTTTTACCTTCTCTGTTTCTCTTTGCTTTGTTATCTTTTCTTTGCTCATCCCTGGTTATAATGGCAATACTTGAAGAAGAAATAGCAGAGCAAGTTTACTTCAGTACCATGAAGGCTAAAGAAGAAAAATAATTATCATAATTATATAGATGATGCATTTAAAGCAATAAATTTTATTGATCATAATTTTGTTTAAATGAGATGTAGGACTTTTATTATTATTATTATTATTATTATTATTATTATTATTATTATTATTATTATTATTATTATTATTATTATTATTATTATTATTATTATTATTATTTTTCAAATAATCCCTCTTCTTTGTCGGGAATGAAACCTCGGAACTCTATAGCCTAGAACCCCACAACTTTGTTCATTTTACCACAGAGATTGTTAAAAAGAGGGCCCTGGAACTACTTCTAATGTCACACAAATGGATGGACACTACTTAATCTCCGTTTTACACCCCTCAATTTCCGACAAAGAAGGATGATTATTTGAATAAATTTAGTAATGCATTATTGCATTGGATTTATTATTATTATTATTATATCTTTATCTTGAAAATCATTCTTTAAGTGATTTGATGAAATAGAAGACAGAAGTAATTGAGATACATATTTTATTTGTCTCCTGAAGGTGGTAGACCCTAGTCAGAGCCGGGCTTTTGCCATCAATGTCATCGCCCTGCTTCCTTACATGCTGCAGAATTACGAGGATGCCAATGCGCTGTGTATCCAGGCTGCTGAAAATATAGCTCAGGTAAAAATGTATCCATATTCAAGAGCCATATTCTCATTTATATGGGGATTGGCTACATCAAACTAAAATATCGTGACTCTTTGTGGGAACAAAATACAGAGGGGGAGATTTATTATTGCTCAGGTGAAAATCTATCCATGTGCCAGAGCCATATTCTCCTCTTATGAGGGTCTTGGCTGAGTCAAAGCAAAGTACCTTGACTCATAGTGGGAGGGAAATCCAGAGATAGAAGTTTTTATCACTCATATAAATATATATCCATATACAAGAGCCATATTCCCCATTATAAGAGGATTGATTGAGATGAAGAAAGATACCTTGATTCTTTGTGGGAAGAAAATACAGATGAGGGGATTTTTATTTTTATGGCAAGCAGGTGAACACGAAGGAAGTATTCTTGACCCCCTCCCTTTGGTAATATAAAGATGTTTTTAATAGTGACTGTCCTGTTTGCTCCAGCAGAGTTTGACATTAGGTAAATAGAAAAGAGCAAATTTGTTATGTGTATTTAAATTTCCTTGAAAGACAAAAGAAAGACTGTGCACTTGTATTCTGTGCACTTCACGAGAACTGACCAAACCTTCCCTCTCCAATCCCTTTTAGTTGGCTGTTGCGACACGCGGAATTCAGAGGTGTAATTCTAATTCTTTTTCCCCACCTCCAAGACAGTCCTTTTGCTGGCTCTTATGACACACAGAAAATCAAGGGCATCGCATTCCATTTGAGAATTACTCGCAAATTAAATTTGCCTTCCAGAATATTCGCATTTGTTTATTCCATTTGAGAATTATTCGCAAATCATATTTTGGTTTCCAGAATATTTGCATGTTTATTTAATTAATTACAGGTATGCAATGAAAAAGGCAAACAGCTGGAAAATTTGGCTACCGTGATGACGCTCTATAGCCGTCGCAACTTTAGCAAAGAGAGCTTTCAGTGGACCAAGTGCGTGGTCAAATACCTCCACGATTCTTATGCGCATCTTTCGCTAAGCTTGATGGCGTTCCTTGTTGAGGTGATGAATTTAATGTAGTAGTTTTGTTTTGTCGGGGACCACAGTAGCATAGCCAGTAGAATGCTTGCCTCAGTTGACAGACCTGAGATCAATTCCACCATGGGGTAATACAAAGGGTATGCAGCCTTAATTCCTCTGCTTCAGTCTGTTTGTGCCCACCCCCATAATGGGAACTAATAGTGACACATAAAACGAGGATAGTGTTTTTATTTTGTCAGTGTTCTTATTTGCGACTCTTCCTGTATTTTATGTGGTCATTGTTTCTCACTGGTGTCTTGCAGTCTCATATTTGCTTTTGACTCTATAGTTGCTTGATATAATAACATTCCTGGCATCAAGCCTCTCCCTATTTCTGGCCTTTAAACTGGTGCCAGCTTAAACTAAAAATAAGATCCTGACCCAATAAAATTAAGAATTTTGTAACTGTATAGGGAAGTATAGTGCCTTTCTGTACACTATAATCTCGTTTGTTTATCTTTTGTACTTTATTCTGATAGATTATTTTATTATTTTATATTATTATTCCCACACTAAACAAGATTTCTTATATGAAACTCTTTACTTTGGTG
Organism: Halocaridina rubra; assembly: GCA_037179515.1. Taxonomy (NCBI): domain Eukaryota; kingdom Metazoa; phylum Arthropoda; class Malacostraca; order Decapoda; family Atyidae; genus Halocaridina; species Halocaridina rubra. The sequence continues at coordinate 166,882 of JAXCGZ010007608.1, forward strand.
ACCCAGAAGGCGAGAATCTAAAGTAACATGGGCTTCAGTATTCCTCTGTCATCATATATACCTGTAATTTTCTGACAAGGCAAAATTCAGAAATAATTGATTGCTTGTCCTCCTCTCCCGTAACTCTTTGTTGCTTCGTACAGCTTGTATGTTGTACAAGGGTAAATTTTTTTTCCCGGATTCACCAGGTATATAACACTGTTACCCTTAACAACATGTATATAACTCAAGGGCAAGAATCAATTTTCCCTCACCACCAGAGATAAAGTATAAGTCAATTATTTCATCTTGTGTTTGGTATCAAGTAAATATGTGCATAGTAAACTGTGCACATAAATTTGAATAGGTGTCTACCGTAGCATTAAAGGTCGAGTGCTTGACTTGGGAGGTGATGGACCTGCATTTGAGCCTATAGCAGGGATATCGGAAGGGTATCCGGCCTTAATTCCCTAGCTTCAGCATGTCTGTATCCAGCCCCAATTGGGGATTAAAATTGACATTAAAAACAAAATTAAAAAGAATTAGAGATGATATAACATGTGCTACTCTCAACATTATCTTCCAAATAGGTGTTGGAAAAAGGCCCAACAACGGTTCAGAACCCCATTCTAAACATCTTGCATTGTATGCTTCACTACATCGACATGAACACTGCTGCGGCACAGCTCGTCAACGGAGACCTTTTAAGGGTTATTGCTCGATACATTGAGGTAAGCTCTCTCTGCTTATTAACTCTGTTTACTTTGTTTTTGTCACTTTTTGCTGCTCATTGTACAGGCAAGTGATAGAAATTGTCTGACAACACCTCATCTCCAGCAATATATATATATATATATATATATATATATATATATATATATATATATATATATATATATATATATATATATATATATATATCGCCGTGGCTCAGTCGGTAGCGTCTCCGACTCTGAGGCGTCAGGTCGAGGGTTCGCGCCCCGTCACGGTCTGAGGTTAGCAAAGGCATGCACTCAGCATAAGGATTACATTTGCCAAAACAAGTCCTTCGCAAGAAGGCAACCGTCCTAGCCCTTGGTTGATAAGGGAGTCCGTGACGTAAAACCGGGGGAAAAAAAAAAAAAAAAAAAAATATATATATATATATATATATATATATATATATATATATATATATATATATATATATATATATATATATATATATATATATTTCACCTACAGTTATATTCTGGTGCACACTGCTTGGTAAAATCATTATCATGTGTCTCATTAAAGTACCCTAGTGTGACATACTTTGAACTGGGAATCTCTTTTTACACACTACTTGTAGTTATTTTTTGTGACTGCCATTTGATTCTATGTCCACCTCCGTATTTCTATAAATTTCAGTATTTTTAAGTACAGATGCTCCTCTAGTTACGAACATTCGTAGGTACGAACAAAAAAATACCCCTTATCAGTGATAATGTATACTTTATATTTTATGTAACAGTTGAGTGTCTTTAGCAGTACTGTAAAGTACTGCATAAGTATGTACTGTATAGTACTTTTTTTCTTACCTAAACGCAACTTACGAACGAACTTCTGGAACCTAACTCATTTGTAAGTAGGGGATTGTGTCTGTGAAATTCAGTATCTTTTACTCTACATTCTCATCTCCTTTTTGCCATTCTCCTCCTAATGGTTCGTTTCGAAAACAGGGTTCCCACTGGAAAGATGCTCTCAGAATATTAAAAATGGCAGTTACTAGGTCATCTTCCCTTGTTGTACCACCAGCGCCGTCACACACGCATTATTGGGATCACCACATCTTTGCAGATGTTGAACCTCATTTCAAGAAGGAGTTGCCAGGTAATATACCATATGTGTTGCACCTTTATTTGTACCTTTTTTTATTTACATTTTTTAGAGCTATTTCGTAGCTAAACTTGCTGGAAGTCAAGAGGAGTGCAGAGGATTTGAATTTGTGCTGAACTTTCCAGAAGAAAATTTTTCTCTCAATATGATAATATTTTGTTGTGCAAAAGATGGAATGAGTTGAAGTGAAGTGATATGGAACCTTCCTTAACAAATGTTATTGAGTAGTTGTTGTTGTTGTTTCTTAGTCTGCCTGGTCAAACATTCCCAAGTCCCGAAGGAAGGCCACTGCCCATGCCTGGGTTTCCCACAGAGCTCTCAGGTAGTGTATGTTGTGTTTTTTTGCGTATGTAGTTGTAAGGGGTGCAATCTTCTGTATTGTGTCTGTGAGCTAAAGTAAACCCTCTAGAAAATAACAGGGTAGACCGGGAAAACCTGTGGCCTTGTTGTTGACCTTTAGCACTGGAGTTGTTTTGATCTCGTTCTTTATGTAAGGCGTGCTTAAGTAACACTGTGAGTGAGTGTTGATAATTAGGGATGAAAGAGGTTTTTTATTTTTTTAAGGTGTTTTCTTTCTGAATTTGCTTCTGATCTTCTTAGTTATTCTCAAAGAGAAGGCAGTATGTTTTAGAAAAGTTATGTTTATCATTATTATTATTAATATTAATATTATTATTTCCCTTAGGTGTGTTGGGCAAGTATACCTCCACCGTGTTCCCCTGCATGTTGTTAAAGTCAACAAAATGGGCTTTAGTGGGGGAACTGGGAATCCCCTCCATTATATTTTCCTCTCACAAAGAGTTTTTTGTGTTCACTCAGCCACCTCCTTTGTAAGGGGGATTAGGGCTTTTATACTATTATTATTATTATTATTGTTATTCTTATCATCATCATTATTAGCATTATTATTATTTCTATCCCATCTTTTTGGAGAGAAAAAGTACCTCATTTATGTTCTGTATTTGTTGTAAGAACCTACAGTAAATAATTTGGGGATTGATGGGTTTGCAATTTTTTCCTCCTTCAAATGTAAGTTCTTTCCACAGCTTATGTATGAGATGAGGTTGGACAGGATATGGCAAAGCCCTGCTACAAACTCTTTTTTGTTCAGTCGTGGCTATCCAGTACACTTCAGCCGTGAAAAAACGGATTGTTATTATTATTTTTGTTATTTAACAGGTCGTACGATGGAGTTTACGTTCGATGTAAGTCAAACGCCAATCATCGGTCGTCGGTACTTGAAGGGCTCAGGGATGGTCGTTCTTCCTAGTCAGGCCAGCGCCGGGTCTTCCACTGTGAGCTCGGCCACTGGTGAAAGTCTCTCTGAAAGAGATCAGGTATAGTATTATTTTCAGACGGGTTATGGTCCTTTATTTTGCCTTAGGAGTGGTCATCGTGGCAGAGTGGTATCGCTCATGACTTTGAGTCGTCAGGTCGAGGATTCGTGGCCTGCCATGGTCTGAGGTTTGAAAGGACATTCCCCCAGGTGTTGCGATCACACTTGCCAAAACCAAAGTCCTTCTCAAGAAGGCACTGCCCTAGCTCTTTGTAGAAAAAGGGAGTCAGCGATGTAAAACTGATCATCATTTTGCCTTGTTTAATAATTAAATTTACTACCGGAAAAGGTCAAGAATATCTCCTTGTTCCTCTGCATGTCGTAAAATGACTAAATGGGGCTTAGCGAGGGGACTGGAAATCCCCTTCACTGTATTTTCCTCCCTGAGTGGCAAGTTTTTTGCTTTGACTCATTCACTCCTATTATAAAGGGGATTATAGCTTTTATATAAGGAAAGATAGACTTTTGCTGAATATTCTCTCATATTAATTTCGTCTCCGTAATAATTTTTATTGCACTTAAACTTGATTCATTCTTTCAAGACACTTGAGTGACATCTTCCTTTTTGAGGGTGCCCATACACAGTGCGATTTGGCCTTGAGACCACCAAACAGATCAGATTGGATTCGACTAGATTGTATCGTCTATAGGCTGGTTGTGGTCTACAACCAGTCCTCAGATGATCCAATCTGGTTGGATCTAATCAAATCTGTCCAGTAATCTCAAGGTCAATTGCACTGTGTATGGGCGCCTTAACTGAACATGATCTTATGAGGTGTTGCAGCCAGTAGGGTAACTGTTATTGAAGAAATAATAAGGAAAGCAGCAGAACCTCACCTTGCCATGCCTATCCATCCCTTCTCTTTATCAGCTATTCTGTACCAATAGAAAGATTTCATGGAGATGAGGATTGCCAGCCCTATTTTCCCCTATCCATTTTAGGAGGCTCCTACAATAGACAGGGAATAGGAGGATTTCTTTCTCCTCAATCACCAGAGATGATTTATGTTAAACAACATATCTGGATTAGGTAAAGCTTAGCAACCTCCATTGTAATAAGTACCTTTAATTGTTAATTTAGGTTAGGTTTGGATAAATTAATGCCTAACCTGACCTATAGTAATCTAACCTAACCTGCCTTAACAATTTATGGGGTTATTTAATGAACTGGTGGGTCACTAATCTTTACCTGATCCACATATCTTTATTAAGATATTCACGTAATAGCAATGCCTTAAAAAGCAAGCAAACTTATGGGTCATCTTCTTAGGATCGTGTGGGCAGCGATGCTGGTGGTATCATAGATCGAGCTGAAACGGCATCCCCTCGGCGTAGTTTGTCATTATCGGCAGCAGACACCAGTTACTTGGCAGGATGGAAGCGACCTTGGTTGTCTCAGGTTAGATGAAAGAATGCAAATTATGGTATTAGATATAAATAAATGTTTTCATGAAATATTTTCCCTCACAGTAACAGGTCGAGAAAGGAAAGACGAACTATAGAAGCAGTAATAATTGTACGCTGTGATGGCAGTATATATTCTCATCCATAGAAAGAGAAGTCAAACCATAGATGCACTAATAATTATAATTTCTCAAGGAAATATGTTTCTGTATCCATATCACGCTTAAGCAATAGAACTGTAGCTTCATAAATGTTACCTTATCACAATCTTCTCTTACTCGATCCAGGCTCGAGCGAGAGAATGTCTTGTTAACCTCCTCAACACATGTGGCCAGAGGGTGGGACTGCCAAAATCACCTTCGGTACGTATTGCGCAAGCAGCTTGATACACCTGGCAAAACTATTGATTTGTATTTATATGTTCAATAAGAATCATTTTGTATTTGATCTGTCTGTATTTGTAGAGTTAAAGTAGGGAATAAGAAAATTATATAGTATGCAAAGTAGGGAAACAAACTTAAATATGTAAAGTTGGGAAAATTATACTTGTATAGTATTCAAGGTAGAGAAAATGAATCTTAAATAGTATTTAAGGAAGGGAAAACGAAGCTTAAGTAGTATGTAAGATAGTGAAAATGAACCTCAGTACTTAAGAAAGGAAAAATGAAACTTGAATAGTATGCTAAGTTGGGAAAATGAAGCTTGAATAATGCTTATGGTACGGAAAATGAATCTTAAATAGTATATTAGCTAGGGAAAATAAAGCTTCAGTAGTATGTAAGGTAGGAAATGAATCTTAAATAGTATTCAAGGTAGGGAAAATGAAACTTAGATAGTGTGTAAAGTAGGGGAAATGAAATTTGAATAGTATTTAAGGTTGGGACACTGAAACTTGAATAGTATGTAAGGTTGGGAAAATGAAACTAGTATTTGCAGTGAAACCGTATACAGTTTAATTATTACTTCATCAAATCTAAGTTAGGAGATATTGTCAGTGTATAATTATTGTGGAGGACACAAGATTTTTCTCAGTCTTAACAATGTTTGATTAATTCTGTCGTCTTTATGAAATATATAATTACTTATTAATTTTTTATAAAGTTAACTTATTATTTGCATCAGCAGGGGAATACAGATGTCTGGTGTATTCTTCAAGCAAAGATATTAATTTGCATGTTTTATATTTTGAATTTACTCTTTTTTGAGTAGATATTCAGTTTGAGAACAGCCTGTATGTGCCTAAATAGCTTTGATGCGAAATTATTGCATTCAATAATTAGTTGACCCTTTAGGGACATTATTAAAGAAAAATCACATGAGAAGGCAGTTCAGATCTAATGGTTTAGGAACATTAATTATTGAGGAAAGAGTGAGGAATACCTCAATTTTAGTCCCTGGTTGTCATAAGAGTCGAAAAAAAGGTTCAGTTAGCTAAGGGCTTCGTATCTTTTCCTCTCAGTGTATTATTATTTAATCACAGTTGAAAGGAGTGAGAAAGTTAAGGGAGCATTTTTGCTTCCCTTTTTGTATAGTTTTAAGCAGACTGGTTTCAAGGTCCCCGTGCACAGTGCAGTTTGGCCTTGAGACCTTTGAGCAGTTCTGGTTAGATCCAGCTAGATTGGATCGTCTACAGGCTGGTTGTGGTCCACAACCAGCTCATAGACGATCCAGTCTGGTCAGAACCAACCAGATTTGTTCTTTGGTCTCAAGGCCGAATTGCACTGTGTATGGGGCTCTTTAGTGAAATATGTCAGTACTGTATATAGGTGTTTTTGACCGACTTGGGATCCTATCCCTGTATGATGGCAGATATTAATTGCAGCGGCATACCATGACTGTAGAATTAGAGATATCTTCCTTCAGTAGCTTTTTGGATTTTGCACCTTGTTCCCCATTTAGTTCATACTCACAGCTCAGAGGGCTTAGTAAATATACCATTTGATGAGCTGGAGCTTCAAAGAGTGCACAAATGTCTGTCCTGCAGCTCTTTGTATATAATATTAATACACCGTTGTGCAAGTTAATGGAAAACGACACTGAAAATGACAAAAATCTTTTTTAGCTCAATTATTTTAGTATATGTGTGCTAGCGTGCGTGTGTATGTGTGTGCACGTTCGTGAGTCTGTGTACTTGCGTGTGTGTGTGCACGCATGTGTATGTGACGTGCATATGTGTGCGTGTGCATGCATTTGTGTGCGTGAGCGTGTGTAACCTGTTTGCCCGATGGGTACTTGATATATATAGTTGAGGGTAATGGATCGTATAACAAGAAAATAATTATGATTGCATGACCTAGACAAGACTATTTCAGGGTTTGGTTTACTGTAGCAATGAAGCATGACAGCTACTAAGTAGGCAGTAGTCTCACTTTTACTAATTTTGCATATTCTTTTTTAACTTCTCAAGTAGCATGCATAGGCTTACAGACCAGGGCTACTTTCTTGACACATAAAACCAGATGTATTTATAACTTATGTGAACCCATAGAGAGATCTTGTTAATACTTTTAATTTGGAGTGGGGTGTCTGTTAACGTATATCCCCGCTTTATATTTAAATCTCCAAAAAAGTATTTTCCGGTTATCGAAATATATTTCCTATGTTGATTGAATATGCTTTATATAATTACTCCCTGTATTTTTGTATTCAATGGAGCCTTGTACTGCAGAACTTAGCTGGGTGGCTAGAACCTGTACCGGAAGTGTTGAGGAAAAAAATTTTTAACTTTAGCTTTTTTCAATATGTCTGTTAATTTTTTATGATATGATTCTTCAAAATTAACACTTCACTCAAGAAAATTTAAAAAAGTTGAGCTATTATTAAACCCTTATAGTTTTGCACAATTTTTTTTCCTTGTACTTTTTCCAAATCTTGACGCATAGGCCATGCTTAAATTTATCAGTAAAATATGGCAGTCTTTGAAATATACTGAATTAGTTTATGTAAATCTTTGAGGCACTAAACAATTCCCAAATAGTGTTTTAGGTTTTGTAAATTTTCAAGTTTTGTAGGAAGATATTCATATAAAATTAATAAATTTTTTTATTGAAATATGTTGAAGGCAATCATGGGTTGCCTCTAACCAAGCTGGAGTAAGTGCAAAGGCCTTGAAAATTCCAAAAAAGTATTTTCTGGCATTTTGTATTTTTGGCACTTAGCCCAGTATAGTACTAGGCACCTCATGCATGGTATATTCTGGCTTCTATATAGA